>VYXD01011662.1:164845-234209 GCA_013397195.1 Hylia prasina | reverse complement strand
TTTTTCTTTTTTTAATTTCCTGTGCTGAAACCACAACCTTCAGCAGTGATGCAGGTCAAAGAGTCAGCACTGAAAACTCCACTTGTCTCTGTACCCAGGACATCCACCTTTTTTTAAATTACTGTTTCTTAAATTATCTTTACATCAAATATCTTGCTTACAGCAGTGCTAAAGCATAGACTGAGAGAAAATATCAATTATTTCATTCCCAAATTACTAACTGGGAATTTTTCTTACCTTTAAATGACAGGATTTAGGTAATTTGCTGAATTAAAGGTACTTCATATAACATTGACAGCATAAAATATACACACTTTAGGTTAAACTAAGACATAAAACAAACCTTATTTCCAGGATAACATGCAAACCCAAAGTTCTGCAGTAATTAAATCTCTCTCTGCTTTTAATTAAGAAAAAAAAGATGGTGACTACATTTTCCCTCAAACTCCAAGTTGTACTAATCTAAATGGAACTTAATTCTGTAGTTGCCAGTTCAAGAGTCTTGCAATATTTTTCCTCCCTTCTATATTTATCCTCTGTTTCATTGAGTATATTCGAGCCCCAGCTCAGCAGGGGATTTAGGCAGCAGATTCAGAGGAGGCACTAGTTGTAAGAAAACCTGTAGGATTTCAGACTTCTTTACAGTGAGTACCTGTATATTATACAAAGGAAAGCCAAGCACAGGAGTTGCTGGACTTGGCATGTGTTCCCCTTTTGTCCACTCTCGCCCAGAAACCTGAGGATGTTGGTTCATCACTGTATCTGCTAGGTGTTTTTGAACATAGTCACTGACTGTGTTCGGTTTTGTCTTTAAATAAAGTGACACAGGAAGAGTTTAAAATGAGGATTGCAGTGATGGCATTACAGAAGTACCTCAAAACCTCTGCCTCTGAACATTAGTCTAGATCCTGATGCTATCTGGGTTTTGCTAAAGTGCTACATTGTCTGGGTTTTGCTTAATTGCTAAAATCTCATTTACATCTCCAAGGCCATTAAGGGGCCTACGCCCAAATTATCCCTCCATGTTGCTGTTTCTAGAGCTATTGCAGAGGTGCATAAACAGCATGAGGGAGTATCAAAGTCCCTGGTACACCAGTCAGCCTTGACAGCCGGATGACACTGGCCCCACTGCAGACAGGAGACCACGCTGACTATGTCTAGCATGACACAGGGGTTTTTGTTTTCATAGGATAGACTCTTCCCCTCCTCCTTGCCTTGGAGACAGGGCTTGCCTGCTGGAAGAGAAGTCATCCAGTCAGGACAGGACCATGGTTTTCCATGTCTCCTGCCTAGAGGGAAGCAAAAAAGGACAAGGAGGCTGATGCCGAGCGGATGAAAATCCACATCACAAGCACTGTTAAAAAGCTCAGCCAGGATGTTGAAGTAATCAAAGAGCATTTCCCTTGCTTTAGTGGTGCACTCTAGACCCTGGTCCATCCAGCACTAAGATTGGCTTCAGCAGCAGCAAAGTTCTTACCATGGCCACTACTTTGCTGTTAAACTCTGATTATTTTTCTTGTATAGTGGCACTTGCAGTTCCTTATGAAAACAGAGGGGAGGGGACTAAGAAAAGTAAAGAGGAAAAAAGTGATATTAAATAAAAGCAGATTAATGAGCCTTGGTGGTGTTTTAGTTGAAAGGCTTAGATTCTATTTGCCTTCAGTTTTGTTGGAGTGTTGAGATTGAGCTCAAGAAGAGACAGTGAAGGGTATTTTTTTCAAGGGAAATAAAGAGTGGGTGTATTTCCATCTAATGTATAATATCAAGAACCAAGTTTTGGTTTTCTTCTTACTTTTCCTTATGCAAATATTCTAATCTCTACAAACTTCTGCAAAATCAAAACTCTTCACAAAATTCAGGGTCACTTTTTATGTAAATTGATAGATGGCTTTCTGGAGATGCATAATGTGTTGCCCTTCTTGTGCTTAAAGACCTTTGATTATTTATTATTATTTGTCAGATTTATATGCGACCTTTACCAACACCTGTTTCAGGCAAAGATATAAAATAAAAAATATTCTGAAATATAGTTTCAGACTTTTTTGTTGTTGTTGCTTTTGAAGCCTCAAATGTCTTACAAATGCCACTAAATTCACCACACAATTGGTTTTCTGTGTACTTCAGGAAATAATTGATCTTCTATACATTTATCTCAAGAACTATGCAGTCATGGCTCACCTGAATTGAATTTGAATTAAAATTAGGGTCTGTGCTAATTTCATACTGATTTTTTTTTCAAGACTTTGATACCATGGTAGTAAGGAATGTTATAAAACCACTTACTTATTTTAAACTATCCAGTTCCTCTAACACCATCCAGATCACATATCTGCAGTACAGCTTTGCTAGAAATATGCTGTAAGCATCTAAATGTAATCTTTTCCCTAGGTTGTAAATCACTCTTCTCTAAGTCCTAACCTCAGGTGTGTGTTTGCTTTGTATATTATGGTTGTGAGGATTTGATAAGGGTAGAGCACTGACAGCACAGTAAACAGTGAAGTGAGAACCTGTCAAAACCTCTAAAGAATTAGCAGAGATTTGGAGAATTGCTGTTGGCATGTAGCAAATCAGAGTAGTTGAGCAATGTTGATTTCTCAAGCATAACATAAAAAGAAAGGTTCCATAAGGAAATCTGATTCACTCATACACTAAATTTTCCCCAAAGCAGGAAGAATATCCTTCAAAAAAGTCTGTGTTGGAGAAAATACTGGCTTGCTGGTGCCACTAAGGATGAAACTGAGCCTCTCTAGAGACACTTCTCTGACAGAGGCAGAGAAACGCCCCAGTTGTCACTGCATCAGGGACATCAAAGGAACTAGTGCCAAGTGGAATATAATGGAATGGCTGTCAATGGAAAGGGCCTTAAAGATCAGACATTTGATAAGACATCCTTCATTGTGCCTGGAGACGATTGCAAACTGCAGGAGGAAAACATTTTTACTAAAAATCTTGGGGTAGAGATGTGTGTGTCATCAGTTCTGACAACACCCATGAGATAATTGTGTTTCAGTTGAGAATCTGCACACCAACTCAGGGTGACCATCAGCCAGGAGCAGGAGGGCTCCATTTTACCCACGGGTGGTGAGCTCCAGGACAGTAGTGCTGCCAAGGAACAAGATGAAGAAGGACTTTTGATTGCCCTCGGTAAGCACAAGGCAGCTGCTTTTCATCATAATGAATGACTGTATCTTGTACTGCTTTTGCAACAAGGCATTGGTGGGCCCATTCTGTGCCTCTGTCTTCATGGCCTTGTGGCATCAGGCTTGCATCAGTATAAAATACACTGCCAAAAATACACTTGTGCAGTGCAGTGCATTCAACCCTTTGAGAATGTTTTTTTCTGATGCAGAACAAACATGGGAATTCTCAGTTTTTTGGTTATCTGTACTCTGTGTGCAAGGGGTATGAGGAATAGGTGCATAAATGACAGATTTTTAATTACATTTCATTTCAGAGTTATTACAGATTTCTCCGTCACCTATGCCCCAGTTTTTCGTGGATGCTGAATTGTTTCCCTTTGCTAGAAAAGTGGCACAACTATGACATAACCCAGCAGGACTGTCCCTGTGCCCTCCCACAGCTCCAGTAGTGGTACAAGCCTGTGGGACCAACAGACCCATCAGCAAGAATTCTTGCACACTTTAGGCATTTACAGTTCCAATTTTCCTTCATATTTATCCCTTTCTATATTATTAAAAATTAAAATCCACTCAGGGTGGTGGACATTCATGAGGAACATTTCAACTAAAAAGCCACTAAAATAAACTGTGTTTTACACAATAGGATATTTATTTTTAAAGGGGTTAGAGCTGTGCTTTGACCATCTGGTGTTGCGTAGTGCTGAATTTCACTGAAATATCAGCCCCAGGCCTTTCCTTGCAGCCTGACAAGAAAAATCAGATTTTAAAAACCATTCCCTGGCTCCTCTCTGTGTCTGTTAAAGGTTGCACAAGGGTTTCCTTAAATTAATATTTGTGACCTATTCAGATACCATCAGGATGAGTCACTTCAGAAGAGCCTACTCCTTCCATCTTTAGATCAGACTTTTAAAACTGCAATGAATCACATATCAGGACACGTACTGAGTGATAAGGGTAGAACAAAATGTTAAAGAGCTACTTTTGCTGGCCTGCATGCTCGTTCAGGGCTGGTTGGATGCATCCATAAAGCACTTTGACAGCAGGTCCATCCTATTGCTGGAACCAAACACGGCCCTACTCAGAACTGTGTGTGTTAAGGACATTCCTTCGTGCAAGTGCCTTCTCCACTTGGCTATTGACAGCTTTCTAGGAAACACTGGTGTTCCCTGCTAAAAGAGAGCCAAAGTAGCATGGTATTCTTTAAGGGCTGAACTGTACTGCAGGGGGAGAATAAAATCAATTTCCTAATTTTTGCATTTCCTAATTCCATGCACACTTTTCAACCCAAAGGGTGTTCCTAAAGGTAAAATGGATGTTTTATTTGTGCAGATATAGATTTTTGAGAAAAAATGTGGTTACTTTCCGCAAGAAAGAAAAACAAGCTTTGTCTGGAAACAGGCTGTCCAGAGAAGTTGTAGATGCCCATCTGTTCAAGGCCAGACTGGATGTGCCTTGAGCAGCCTGGTCTAGTGGAATGTCTCCCAGGAATCCGGGAATAAGACAACCCTTACGGTTCTTTCCCATCCATTGTATGATTCTATCATTCTACTACCTGGTCCATAAACAGTGGTTTCAGTCCTATTTTGTAATGCTGATTCTGAGATGTAAACAAGAGCACGGGATTGTGCCACTATAGAAACTAATTTGGCGGTTCGAAGTCTGACTGGAAGTACAACTAGTATTGGAGACCTAAGTGGAAGAATGACAATGTGTCTTGGTTTAAGACAGTTTAAAAGGTAGACACTCTAAGATGAGTAACCTCCCCTCCCCTTAGTTTCAACCATTCCCTTTCCACCAATAATGAGAAAATGAATATGAGTAGAAATAAGGGGAAAAACCCACCATTTACTAACAAACAAAGCAGCAACAGGGAAAAAAAAAAAAAAAGTGAATAATCAGTAGGTACAAAATCTCTAGATCTCACAAAGTCCTCAGGAACAAAGAGAAAACCAGAATGGCAGGGTAACCCCTGCCTTTCTCAAGATGGAGGCTGCCATGGGCAACCTCATGTAGGGAGAAAAAGGGAAGGTGGTGTCAGCCTTCCTCCTCCTCTTTACTGCTTATCCCTCAGAGCAGCAGCAATTCCATTGAGAAGGGCGGCCTGACATGCTCTGGCAGCTGGCACTTGGTCAGGGGCTGGATCTCATGGAGGGGCTTCACCTTCCTCGTGGCCTGAGGGGGCAGGGCAGGAAAGGCAGGGCAAGGCANGGCAGGGCAGGGCAGGGCGGGGCAGGGCAGGGCAAGGCACAACTATGCAGGCTCCTGGACCTGGAGTGAAGCCACCTGGCCCAGCAGTGCCGCAGCTGCAGGCAAGCACTTGCAGAATTGGCCTTGAGGCAGTACAAGATGCAAGAGAGGAAAGAAAAATTAAAAAAAAAAAAACAAAGCAGAGAGGGCTTGCCTTGCCTCTTGCACTTTGACCTCCTAAAAGGGACCATGGCAAACCTCCCAGTCTTGCAATTCTGTTTCCAGGTGCACCCCTGGGCATTAAAGGGAAAGTAACAATTTTTGGGCACAGAGGGATGTGGAATTCAACAACGTTTTTGGTTATCCTAGGACACTCATTTTAATTTCTGCTAGCCCGTTGGTGCAGAGACGATTCAGAATAGCATAAATGTATTTCACACTCATTTTATATCTCCATTTTAGTACCAGATATGAGCTTTCACGCTCTCATGTCAGAAAAAAATTCAAGCCAGGAAAAAATAACTATATTTTCCTGTCCTATTCTTCATCACACACTTAAAATTGTAGAGATTTTTTTTTTTTCTCTTCCAGCTTGTCTACACTTCGGCAGAAGTAGTTATTTCTTCCCACTTATAACTCCAGGTTTTTTGATAAAATCTGTACTTTTTCTTTTGGAAAGTAGGTCATGTTGAGTAAACCTGAGTTTTCCTTTGGTGAGTTTTAAAATTTTCATTGATACAAATAACTGCATGTATTTAGCATGTGTGGACTTCCATGGGACATTTTGTAACACAAAAACTATGATTCAAAAAGAAAGACAAAATGGAACTGTGCTATGTAAGAGAGCACATAGATCAACAATTGTCTGAATGGATATATCAGAAAAAGTAATCATTAACGAAAAAATATTGAAGTAGTTGTTTGCTTGTTTGTTTGTTTGTTTGGTTGGTTGGTTGGTTTGTTTTAACCTCTGGAGGTGAGTTATACACATTTCATATAAAACTCTGCAGTTGACACTTATGGATAGCACAAAATAGATTAAGTAAAAATGAGACAATAATAAAGAATAACCAGAAATATTGTTAATACGGTCTGACTGAGAAAAATAACTACTTTAGATTCCAAATAAGAGATATTTCATGACTGCGTGTCCCCTGAGAAATTTGGGGAATGCAGCAGGTAAATAACTAAATAACTTAGCATGAACTTTTGCAATGATGCAGCATCAGAAATTCTAGGAGTATGGCCTTGGGTAAGAGAAGCACAGAGAAATAGGGAGCTAAAAACACTCTTTGTAAGGCACAGAGATTGATACCAGAATAGTGTACCAAGCCTAGCATCCCCTTTCTGATATTAAGAAAATTATATGGTGTTAAGAAAAGCCAGGAATGTGATGGTGGGATAGGAAAAATTGCTGACTGAGTATCTATGCACAAAAAAAATATACATCCTCAGATGTCTTCCTTTCTGTGTATAATTTCCAGGAGAGCAAGGAAAAAAAATCATAGGGTACCAAAGGATTCCAGACTACTGCAGAGAGACAGGGAATACAAGATGAGAAACTGATGCCAACACATCCAAAATTGGCAGAGAAAGATGTTGGGAGCATTTTAACTCTGTGGTTGATTTGCATTAGAACAAAGTAGGTGATCCTGCAAGAGTCTCCTGATGTTTATAATTCAGGTGGACTGACTGCCTAGGTAATATGCTTTTAGGAAAGCCATGACCTCATTCTCCCGTGTGTTCCTAGGTGTGATATTTCTCTTCATCATCTGCAATGGAGCTTGATCCTGTCTCTGTGCTGGGGTATTTGCCTGCAGCAGAGGAAAGAAAAGCAATTCAGGATAGCAGGAGAACAGGGTAATTGTGGGAAAAATGACCAGTCCATTTCTACTTGCATAAAGAAGAAAACCAACCCACACTCAGAAGAAAATAGAGGCTGAGTACTCGCAAAGTGCCACAACAATGTTATGAGGCTTCCTCTTCCTTCCTTGTCCATACATGAGGTGCTCTGTTTCCCACATCTGAAAACCAGCAATATTATAATGCAGTTTTATGTGAATGATTGCCATTAAGCTAAGGTATACTATAGTTTTATGTGATTCAGGATTCATCAGTGCTTTCTTGTTTTTGTTGTTGCTGAAGTTCCCCTTGGGAAATGCTGAGCTTTAACTGCATACCTGCCCCCAGCATTGTGGTTGAGATGAGAGCCAGAACTGGCAGAGGACTGCCACTACATCATTAATTTTTCACATTTTCCCGTTCTCCAGTTTCAGGATTTAAAATTGCTATGTACATTCAGAACAGTACAGAGTGATCAGAGACAAATGCTCATGTTTATGTAATTTACACCTATCGAGTTAGATGAAACCTTCCAAATGCAAACTTGTGATGACAGCTTTCTTTATTTGTATCCCAACCTTAATCCAAAACTATCTGGGAATAAATAAACTTTAAAGGGAGTCACTGCTCTTTCTTACAGATGATATATTCTCCTCTATTCTGTCGTGTATAAAGGATTAATGTGGATTGATTCTTAGTTCAAATGGTGTCTATCCTTTTATTGTCCCTTTCCTTGAAAAATAGACAGATATTTGCTGTCTGTGGTGCTTTCTGTTAATATTTGGACCTTCTGAGTACAGTTCTACACCATGAAAATATTTATGTGTCAAGTAGCAGTAGTCTTAAAAAACCCCCCCTTCAACATCTTAGCTATACTGGCATTCACATCGAATGAAATATATATTTCATTTGCATTCTACCTCTTAATAAGAATTTCTTTTGGCATGGGAATATGTATTACAGTAACAAGAATTAGGTAATAAACTGTAAAAAACCCCCACACCTCTGGTAAATACAGATTCATTTTTTTTAGCCATACTGAGAAAAGAATAAATGAATCAAGAAATGAATAAGCAATCCACAGATGGTTACAACTGTATTGGTTTACCTCATGGATTTTTGTTGCTCAGGGAAGAAATTCAACATAATGCTATGCAATTAAAAGTACTGGTGTGCCTCTGTGAGGTTGTTCAACCCGTCTTAAAATGCAATACTTTGGGAAATACAGGAGTCCAATATACACTGTTCCTACCAAGACTTTGAATAATAAAGGTCCTTGAAATATATAGCATGTAGCTGTACTTCCATCTGTAATGAAATGCTTTGATATAACCATCAGAGGCTTTAATTTCCTTATACTTTTTAATCTATATTCAAAGTTTGCTCTTTCTGTATAATTCCCGGTCCATCTGCACTGGTGCTGGCACACTCCTCAGACTGTGTTTTCTATAACTGGAAATTCATGATCTCACTGTAAGCTGTGGAATGTCTTCTCTGGGAAACAACAAATTAAAGTTAACAAATCATACAAATAAAGTAAACAAATTATGCAAATCCCAAGTATCCCCATTTTCTTCCTCAATCAGCCAAACGGCAATAATGTATTTAACCACTTTGCACACAATAATAATGTTATGTGAAGGGAAAATGAAATCTGAGAAGGCACAAAGTCTTGAGGTGCAAAAAGTCTTGAGGCACTTCAAAGACACCGGAGGGTCTTTCAAATCTTGCCTCATCTGTGGGTCCTCAAGCAGGGCTCTCACCCCTCCAGCTACACAGTAATGTGAATGTAGTTGCATCAACCCCATTCTGAAAGCCTGGTTTTGGGCTCTTCATATCCTCTCTTCAAACCTTCTATTTCTAAGTATTCACTGTATACAGTATTCAGGATTCTTTCTCTTGTAACTGAATGTCTGTTCCATCAATCCTCTTCTTTCTTATGTGGCATGCTGCCTGTAAAACCTTGCAACTTCTGCCTTAGGTTTCCGAGGGGAGAAGCGAGTTCTTGTCCCCTTGTTTTTCAAACCAATGGCTCCTTTTGACTGAAGTTCTGGCCTTTGCCTCTCTCATCTGCAGTTAACTTGTATTTGCTTGATCTATGCACTCCAGAGGTGTACTGCAGTGTCTATGCATCATCAGATGACAAAAAGCTGGTCTGTTTAGGCTGTCAGCAAAGTGATGGAGGGTTTTTCGTTATGGTAATTAATTCTGACTGCTTTAATGTGATGAACAGGTTGCCATGAAACAGCAGAACAAACCATTTGAAACACTAAGAGAAAGTCAATGAAGATCTATGCCATAAAATAAAATGGAAACACAAAATGAGTGTGTGTTATCCCACAAGATAATTAACAACGTAAGGCACTAAATGCTACCTGTAAGGAAGGTATAAACCAATTAACCTTCCGTATTTTAAAGAAAGGCACGAAATACGAAGGTTCTATTTTCCATTATAATTGTGGCTAGTTTGTGACTTGCCTAATGTACAAAAGAATATATCTTTATGCATTTGCACATCTACAAACTTCTGATGCAGCTTCCTGGGGCCGGGATGCTGTTAATGAAGAAAAGCGGGCACACCTTAGAGTGGCTGCACAACCTCACGTGCCCACAGCTTTGTGATTCATTTGTTTATCATTTATCTAGTGTGTTTTTTGCTATTGTCGATTCAGAAATGCTTTTGGGGTGAGACATTAGTCTTGAGAAGGTTTAGAGAGGAGGGAGCTCCAGGGAAGGATGCAGTGAACAAAAGTATCTGGCGCCCATATTCAGAGCAATGAAAAACAGCTAAGCACTGAATTGGAGACCTAGTGCAGAAAATTTAAAATCTGATTATAACAATCTTTCACTAATAATATTTCAAAAGCAACAGTTCCACCCCTTAAAATGTTAAAGTAATTGAGTAAAGACTCATTTTAAGTAAGACTTAATCTGAGTTCTATTCAGCAGTAAAAATGGAGTAGGACTTTAACAGAACAAGTTATAATGAATACACGTGAATGAGGAAATAACAGGCCAAAGTGGTCAATGAATTAAAGTTGGGAAAAGAGAAGAGAAACAGGGAGACAGAGAGCAGTAAATGATAGAGATCAAGATGAAAGGGACAAGAAAAGTCACCAATCTAAGCAGAGAAAAAACCTCAGAACAATGTCAGAAAAAAAACTGGAAACTGAATAGAAGTAAAAAGCTGAGCTTATCAACAGCTGATGAGAACCTACCAAAGTTGTGATCAGAAATAGGAATCTTGAAGAGAGGAGGCTTTGTAGACACATACTGGCATTGCATATATTTAAAATAAAATATGAAGTATTTATTTACTAAATATTGAGATATTTTCCCAGTTAATATAACATTTAAATAAAAATCAATATCCTTTAGGGAATATTTGTCTCCTTTTACGCTGCTGCTTTAGAGGTCTACCAGATTTATGTGCTCTTTTTATAGAACTGAAATAAAATGTAACTTCTGGAACAGATTGGATCTTCTGCATAAAACTTGACAAATCAAAATCAGTTTTAAAGCCCAGTTACCTCTTCAATTAATGTGCAGCTGTCTGGAACCCAATCATCTTTGACTGTGGTCTGCAGTTGTGCTGTAAATATACAAACTGATATTGTTACTGAAATCCAGATGATTTTTAAACATGGACAGGAATTAATATTAATTAAACTAATTTTTGCAGTAACCAGGAGGGGCCAGACTGGAACACAGAGGTTGTTTGATACCACTCATGTAACAAACAGCGCCTATAGACCTCTCCTTCCCCTGCTGAGTTTGGATACTCCTCTGCATCACCAACAACAGCATCATTTTATTTTCTTTTGAACAAAGATCAGTGCTTCAGGAAGCAAACTTTCTGACCACAGGTGCTTCCTTCAAATTAAAAACAACAAACCCAATGCAACAATTTTTTATTCTTGAAAAATTAAATCTTAGAACTACTTAAATGACTAATAGGGATAAACTGACTTAACAGACTGCTTCTGTAAGGGACCTGTTTGAACGTAAAAGAGGAGAGATTTAGACCATATCTTAGGAAGAAATTGTTTATTGTGAGAGTGGTGAAGTGGAAACAGAGGTTGCTTAGAGACGCTATGGTTAACTCTTCCCTGGAACTATTGCAACCAGGCTGGACAGGGCTTGGAACAAGCTGGTTTAGTGGAAGTGTCCCAGGACACAGTAGAGGGGTGGAACAGGATGATCTCTAAGGCCCCTTCCAATCCAAACCATTCCATGATTCTATGACTTTGTAAAGATACTGCTATAGCAAACTGAAATAACACAAATTGGATAGATTTTGCTATTGTTAGGGCGTTTCACCACATTTACAGTAGTTATCACTTCATTAGACTGATGCAGAGCTGTTATCACTCACTCTCTATATAAAACACTTCAGTTCAAACGTACTTTTGAAAAGTGGTATTAAGCATTAGAAGGGTTGAGAAACAAGCAGGCTTTTTATCCTGAGGCCCAAATTGCAAGCATGTTTTAGAAATTAACACAATGACATTAATTTTTTTGTGATACTTGCCTGTCTTTGGGTACTGCCTGTTTTAATGCCTTTGTGGGGGTTTTCATGTCTGTCCAACTGCTACCTTAAAGGCACCTCTTCATTCTCTTTTTATTTTAATTCCAAGCATTTTTTATCCTTACAAACTTAATTTTCAAACTATGAGTGATTTGTACTCACTGATGCCCAGCAATGCAGTCCATGTTAAATGGGATGGTGTAGTTTCTTCAAAGAGAGTTAATTCAAATGTGAAATTAACACTTTTCATCCCTCAGGTATTTTCCTAAAGTAGATGCACTGCAGAAATCATAATTTGGCAAGTAGATACAACCTTCAAGATAAGGATTGATGAAAAAATTAAAATTAGGTGTTGTTAGGAAGCTATTAAGGATATTTGGAGTAACTTAACTTAAACAATTTACTCAAGTGACTCAAGACTACTCCATAGTCTGACAGAGACATAGTCATAATTTTAGGTTGACAAGTATTCTAAATGACCTCAGGGATCAGCTACTCTTTCACCACGTGTGTACAGAAGCACTGGTGACATTACCACAGGAAAATCAGGCCCAGAACAGGCATTGGCTGCTTAACTTGGTAAAGGAGAGACTGGTAAAATGCTCCAGGTTAACATCCTACTACACTGGGGTGAGCTCCAGGCATGCCAGGAGCAGGAGTGAGCAGCAACACTCCTGTCATCCTGATCCCAGGAGGTACAAAATAATGTACACAGAACCCGAGATCCAATGCAAAACCAGGTGACTTAGGACACAGCCAGCAAAATGGTGAGTTATAATCAGAGATTAATTCTGGAAGAGAAATCTCCGAGATAAAGTTCAACCCTTTGCTCAAGAAGGGCCAAGAGCAAAGTCAAGGCCTGAGCCTCATCCAAGTGATTTTTGTTTCCAAAGACAGAGATCACACAGAGCTCTGGACATCCTAGGAAAGAAAGTAATCCTGGATTATGGCACCTCTTTATGTCTGTGCAATTCCAATACACTCAGCCATGGTGTTTGCCTGTCTGAAGGTGAGCATCGGTGCCATCACAGGGCACCATCCAGTACCATTCATTGACAAGTTCAGAGAAGGAAGACATTGTCCTGTTCCATGTTTTAAACTTAAACCCTCACCATTGTGTGGTCAGTAATAATATGGCATGTTTCTGTTCCACAGAAGTAGTTAGTGCTTGGCACAGGACCAAGCCTTTCAATTAATTCCTTCACAGCTTTTAAAGCTTCTCTTCCTTTGCCATGTGCAGTTAATTCCACTTCAGAATTTGAAAGAAATTAAAACATGAGCATTGTATCTTAGCATTAGGATGAAGGCTGGAGATCAAAATCAGATTCTGAAATTTCTTAGAATTACTATGCTCCTGGACTTTAATCTCCATTTATTCTGATGATAATCAGAATATGATAATTCTGATTATGGCGATAATCTCTTGTATTTAAGGCAACCAACACTTAGTGCAGCCAGGAAGATATTAATGTTTCTGACTTCTCAGTTGGTTTCTCAAAGCTATAGTTTGAATTTCCTTCCTCTACTAACAGATTTTGTGATTATTTTGCAGAAAACACACCAATAAATATGGTTACTCTGTCCTAAAACAGACTGCTGTGACAAAACCCCCCAGAATTAATGGGAGTTGTCTTTCAAAGCCTCTCTGAAATAACTTGAATTAGGAATGCATTTTTTTATGTACACGTACATGTACTCAGACATGTATGGTGCTCCTTCCCATGTCATTTCAGTGGAAGCACAGCTCAGGCCCTTCAGGAGCTGAAGGAAACCTCAGCATGGGTACTAGAGAAATGCAGGTGATGAGCTTCAGCCTCCACCAGGAGGGTAGTTTTGCTCAGCATATTCTGCTCTGCCAGCTGTCTTCAGGAATGCTCCTTTTCACATCATTCTGAGAAGGAATGGATCTGGCAGGCTGCCTGCGGGTGACGGAGCCATCCTGGGAGCACAGGGCAGCAGTTCAGTCGTTCACGGAAATGACTCACTCCATCAGCCACCTGTGCCATGCAGCAGTGTTTGCAAACCCAGAGCATGTTCCAGCACCTCGACTGTGCCAGATTTGCAAATACCTTCCCTGAGAGGCAGAGCCACAGGACTCCCTTGTGTTGCAAGGGCTAAAGAAGGTCAGAGGATTTTGACCATATTGACAAGATTTGGAGTTGACCAGAGGACTCAGTGCAACTTGAAGACCACAGGGTGGGCAACTGGGCAGCTCAGGTTGGAGCCTACCATCAGGAGGAATTTGCCTCCAAGAGCTGTATTGGCTCAGAAGTGAGAGGGGACAGCTTGCCATCCCGCAGATAGGCAGCTCTTACAGGGCTCAGCCTAATTATTTGTGCCAGCAGCTGAGCCGGGTTTACAACACTGCATTGCACTTCTTTGGTTGGAAAGCTTGGGCTTAAGATAGACTTATGAAAGCAACTTGAAAAGGGTTGTTTATATTCAGAGTCTCACACTGCACAGTATGAGATCAAATTGTTTGATTTAAATGAATAAAAAGTTAACAAACAAACAAACCACCAAACATTAAAAAGCACCTTTGTACTGGCCCAGCCAGGAAAACAAATTTCCTGGTTTACTTGGTTCATTGTGGAAGAGACGATTGACATGTTCTCTGTGGTACCAGACCTCTCCTTGCATTTTATGGAGTGCTGTCACACATGGGACTAGAAAGTAAGATCAACTCAACATATGGGTAGCATGAGACAAGTTAATGTGCGCATGATCCTGTATCAGGTATTTAAAGGAAAGAGCAGAAAAAAGAGCAGAAGAAAATCTGGTAATTCCATCAATAAAACTAGAAAAAACTGATAAACCACAAAAATATGAAAAGTTGTATCAGATGAAAAGTGATTTAAAAAATTGTATACAAGAATTGTCAAACATAGATGTGGAAAGAGCTTGAGGAAGTGCAAAATGAATAGAGATCATGTGAGAATGGGATTTCATTCGATTTGTTTTAAAAAGGTATTTCTACAGTAACCTGTTACTGCAGAAACCACTTTTCAACAAAGACAAAAAGATATTAAAGTGAGTTTGTCTCTCTTGAACGCCCTGCACCCAGAGGTCTCTCAGTTTAGCCCACCTGTCTTTGCAAACAGCCAGCATGACTTTTGAACAAGAGTTTCAAGGTAATGGTCTTCCATTTAAAGGCAATTTCACAACCTGTTTTCCAGCTTTATTTAGAGTACCCATTTCTTATTGGAAGATCCCTAACCTATATATGGAGGCAGCAGTCATTCTCTCTTGTATAGATCCTGCTGCTGTGATCATATTTAATGGTTTTGTATTATTTCAATGCTTTACTCCCCTTCTCTACCAAAAGTAGCTGGAAAAAGAGGCAACTGGATGAGCTGCAGCTATCCAACAGAGAGCATGCATTGTGCAAATGAAGAGGGAAGCAGTCAGATGGTATTGCTGATATATGGCAGCTGCTTCTTATGGTGACAGTCACGGTGATGCATCTCAGAAAGCATGAGCCACTTCATCAGATGATTCTGGCTGTTCACAGCAATTACAAAGACTTTCTCCTGAGTCACTAAGTACATGGTATCATGAGAAAGATTTCACCCACTCTAATTCTGTGTGACTCAAACCTAATCCTTTGCAATACCATCCTATTTGCTGCTGATGGTGGAAACACAGTGGATGTAGCAGGCTATCCAAATAAAATCACTCAGCCCTCTCTCCAAAGGAACAGAAGCCTGAAAATCACTATACAAGTATTTCACATCTCACACTGAAACCTGAGCAGCTGGTTTCTCATGTTCCAGGTTGTCTGTGATCAAGTACTCCAGCTCTTTACTTCACCTCCAAGTCCATCATCTGCAAACCACCCATAAGCCCTGGCCCAAAGCTGTAGTAAACTAAACTCTCTGTTGGTTAAGGTCTTAGTGCAGCTTAACGGGACAAGGCTTAGCTGAGTTCAGCACAAGATAGCTCTCGTTGTAAAAAAGATCTTGGTGATCTTGCTGAGAGAGTCTTTACTTCAAAGAAGTTGAAAATAAGCCTGTGGAAAATAAGGACAGAAGAGATCTGTTTATACTAAACTTGGGCAATGCTAGTGTTCAAACTCAAGTCCAAGGACTGTTTTCCCTTAGACCTCTGACAGGGCTGACCCTGCAACAGGGGAAAAGGAGGCTGCTGAAGAGGTGCAGAGCAGCTTGAAGGGTACAGAGGCAGCCTTTTGACTGTCTGTCTCAGCAGCAATTGGTACTTCAGCAGATGTATCAGCAGAAGACTGGCAGTATCAGCAGAAGAATCAGCAGAAGACTGGCATCCTATAAATCAATGATGTGTCTGGAATTTGTAAAATTCAAAGAATTATGAAGCAATTCAGTTGAACACTAGCTAGACTGCAGCAGTGAAAAAATGAATCCATATTAAAGAACAGTTCCAGAAAGAAAAACATGTAATTGGCAGCCACATTACAATAAGCACTTTAAGTAAAAAATAGGCTGCTCAGTTCTTAATTACCAAGAAGTAACAACCTATGTGAGATGCTGAACAAACACAAAGAGCTACTGCACTGTAATTTGAAAGTTATTGCAATCAGCGAGGTGACAGCAGCTTACAAGTCTACAATTCTTCAGTCTTTGAGAGGATTTGACTGTACAGTGGTGCAAAAAATGTGTATCAGGTGCTCTGTAGGCGTTTTGGAAAAAACTGTGTCTGCACGCTCCTGTATCTCCCTTTTTATACACTTACACACAGCACAAACAGCTGGTGAAGCTGAGCTCCCATTCTCCTAGAAGTGCTTACAAGACACTGTCCATCTCAGATGAGGAGTAAATCTATTTACAGTTCCTACAACTCTGGGAAATCCACCGCATGAACTCCACTATCTGGTAGGCAAACTGCAGAGCAACAGTATCAGCATCTGATGGAAAACACTGTTTTTGACTGGGGTCTTGAAAAAAAACCAAACCAACGAAAACCCCCCAATGCTCAATGAAAAAAATAACCTTAAAAACAAACAATCCCCCCTTCTTAAAAGACAGTGTCTTCTTTCTGCCACATCACATGCCTGAGGTCAATCACGGTTGTAATCATGCTTGGTATTGTCCAGTGTAATGGAAGACAGCTCCCAATAACAAGGAGCTTGCAACCCAAGCTACTAGTTTTCAGGCTATTCAATAAAATGATGGGATAGATTGGATTTAATATGATTTGTATTAAACATAAGTCAGAAACCTTTGCAGAGACAAAGAATCATCTTTTAATCTATTGAAAGCAACAACTATTTAATTAATTGTTCCTATTCTTTTACAGGATTTAAGTCTATTCATGGGTCTCTGGAACTGCTTAAACAAATAGGGAACACAAAGACAAAACTTGAAAAAAAGAAAATTCAGAAAGACATGAAACAAGTGCTATCCAAGTTACCTCCCAGAAGAGTGACCACCAAGAGCCAGGTTTGTCTTGCAGGTGCTGTCTCTAGTAAGAATTACCATGGGGTTAAAAAAGTAATCTCCAGTCTCTGAAGCCATTAAAAGTTCTACCTTCAATTCATTTGATCTCATTCCATTCTGCCTTCATAAGCCAACATATTAACTTATGGTTGCACAATGTTTATTTTTCCCCCCTTTACAGCAAGAGCAGCTGAAGGTATGACTTTCCAGGCAGTGAAATCCACAAACAATTCCCCAAATCCACAAACAATTCCCCAAAATATAGAGCACTTAGCTGTGCTCTATATTACATAAAATACATGGTTGTCTCAACCTGCATGAATTTACAAGTCTTGCCAGTGTTACAGCAGACTTGGTACAATGTGCCAATTTTGTAGAGGCTATACATTGTTAAAAAATTAGGAGAGCAAGACTTTTACCTCATGTTGAATTTTACAGGAGCTTAAACTTAAACTCCTCTTCCCTGAGCACTTTTCACTGACTAGTTGGCAGTGATTTGTGGTTTTTTTCCTACCAGGTACATAATACAATTTTGGGCTCTATAATGATCTTATTCAAGGAATTCATCACTGTTCACACTAAAAGTAAATTCATAGTCCTCTGAAGAGAAAAAGCCTCGTACTACTACTTTTTTTTTCTAATATGGAGTGTTCACAGTTGACAGTTACTCAACTGGTATCTTTGGGCTGTTGTCACCTGTTGGTTCCCCTAGATGCTAGAAGGTATTCAGGGCTCAATACTAGCAAAGTCTAGGCTAACACTCATACAGAAGGATTAACAGGGACAGGCAGTTGCTTACTGTGCTGCCAGGAGGCTGGTGATGATGGCTTTTCCACCACTACAGTGGGTGGCACACATATCAAGACCATATGCCAAGGATACAAACCATAGGCTGCAAGATTTTCTCCAGGTTTTTAAGAGCAGGAAGCTAAAAAAAGTTACAGCTACTCTTGAGAGTCACACGTCTGGCTTTTGCAGCATTTCCATTTAAGATTTGCAGTTACTGATAGTTCAAGGCTATTGGACAGCAGGCTGTGAAGGGAAGTATAATCAATCTAAATTTAAAGAAAATCTTTTTAAGGAAAGTGAGATAATGAAAAGCATGGAGGATAAGGAGAGATTCCTGCTATTGAGACGTTTTGTCTTACCTCCACAGACTAGAAGCCCCAGCCCACTGAGCTGAGTTATCCTGTTAAAATTACAGCGGCACACTCTGCAGAGATCTCTGTGTGTGTCTTTCACTCCAACTCAGCATGTTTTCTGTAAGCCCAGAATAACTGGTTCCAAAAGCAAGTGCATGTTCAATGCTGTCCCACTGCATGCCTTTGAAATGCTCTTTCCCGCCTATAGCATGGGATCACTTAAGCCATTGTAAGACTTTGCTGGACAGAAATTTTAAGATTTAAAACAGAAAGTAGACCACTATCATGGCTCCTGTCAAAAGAGTGAACATCCTCATGATAACTTTCACAGGTCAGAATCATTGCTTTATTTATTTTTTATTTCCATGTACATAAAAGCAAAATAACAACATGTCATAAGAATCACTGTCATTACTCATCCAATTAAGCAATCAGCAGCTGTGTTACCAAGAGATGACAGAAGTTGGCTGCTACTTAAGATTCTCTGCCTAGAAAACCATGCACCACTGGCAGTAGAGTTAATATTGTACTTCTGTGTGCATCCTAGGGGGAAATACTCTATTGTGAATAGCGACGAAGTTAAAGTGGGGGAGCAAACAAAAGCAAATTTCAGGGTTTTCTTTTCAAAATAAATATCATTTTACGTGTGTAACTCAACATGAAAATAACCTACTTTTGTTCAAGAGAAAGTAAAACTAAAGACAAGGCTGCAGTTGATGAAACACAAAAAAATAAATGAGACATAACAAACAAACGAGCCAAAAATATATATGCTTCTGGAAAGTGAACTAATTCAACTGGATGAAGAAAAGAATATTTTGCTTGAGATAGTCCATTCTAGGCACTTGCTGACAATTTCTCATTAAGTTCCAGAACTCTAACATCTCCATTAGCTTTGGCATTTTCTATAAGCACCTGCAGAGAAAAACAAAGAATGACCTGAGAAGTTAAGATTTTACTGTTACCGTTTGTCCTAGGTTAAAAATGTAAGATGTGCCCAAAGTATGTATTCTATCACCATCTTCATGAGGTGTTGGAACCAGGTGGGGCAGTGTTTCCCTTATCTTCTGCTAATGGCCCATCAATGCCTTGCCCTATGACTCATAGATAACTCCCTCTGGGAGCTGACTGTTTAATGGGCCATCAAGAACCCATTACATTACTCATAGAATGGTATCAGCCCATTGTGAGATGCTCCACCCAGGGGGAGGAGCCAAGCATTCCCACCTGCATATAATCTGGGGTTTGGGACAGCAGAGCCAGCCTTTCCCCCACTGGACTCACGGAGGACAAGAGCTACCAGACCTTTCTACGAGATCACTGTTTCAAAACGACCATTTCATCTGGACTGCTACTGCCACCCTGACTAACAGGGTGTCAGGTTGTATCCTGACTCTGTCAGTGGTATTTTACACTATTGAATTTATTTTAATTTACTTTATTTTACTTTATTTTACTTATTTTCTTTTGCTCTTATTAAATTGTACTTCTGACTTGGAGTCTCTCACTGGTTTCACTTTCAAACCAGCACACTGTTTTAATGGCAACCTGAAATGTACTTTAATTCCTGCTAGACAGTTTCATTAAAAAGATCATCTAACACATATTCCCCACATAGGAAATATTCAACATTACACATCAACTTGCTTAAAAGATCCAAACTCTGCACTATAGTGACTGTAATCACTTCCATCACCCTGTAGAAGCATCAGTGGTTACTCTGACAAGTAGTTACCTGCTGGCAATTAAACAACCTATTTTCCTGCTGATACACACTTGTCTCCTGCTTTGTATAAATCTTACCTTTGTATAAATCTCCATTTGCCAAACTACATGTTCTCTGCAGCTGCTTTAAAAATTTGCCACATCCTTTTTCCTCCCCCAGTTAAATTCATACTTCCCTGATTTGTTATCCACACATCATGTTTGGAGCTTTTCTGTTAGCAACCTTAAAAAAGGTCACAAAGCAAACTGATGTCCATAAGGTTCTGGCACATCTCTTGTAACCCAATGACATTATACATACTGAAAAGGAAAACCATTAAGAAGAACCAAGCAAATCTCCAGCCATTATTATCATACTCGTCAGCAGTGACTATAGAGGACTTTGCAAAAGCAAGTACAGTGAGATCATACCAGGATCTTCTGAACTCATTAAAACTAGCTTTTTTTTATCAACCCGCATGTCTGTGTATGGATTTTTGTCCACACCCTTTTATATGTACCTCCAAATGTACTTTGTATTGGATTCAATATTTCACCAGGGAACAGCTGACAGTCTGGGAAAAAGATGTCATTGCCAGTGGCAGCACTGAGGACTGGAGAGTGTATTCAGATTTTGAGGAGACAAGTAGTTCTCATTATAAGCTAAAATAAATGACACCCCACTTGCACTACATGAAAGAGCTGCATGGATTTGAGGGTGATCAAATACATTAGTGAAGCACTGTCAACTGAAACTAATGCAGCACCTACTATGTACTGAAAATAATGTACTGTTACAGACGTAAGTCTTTAATACAGAGCACACAGCATTCTACTGCTCAGATCTTTTGTGGTAGGGACATGATGTGTTCCAGCCAGGCTAGAGGGAATTACTGTTCTTAGTGCTAAAATTTTGATTAAACGATCCTCATGTCTACTGAAGAGTCACCAGTAGAACCCTTGCAAGTTTGGACTGGAGACTTCACTGTTTATTTTTCATTACTGCATGGAGAAATGGAAAGCATTCAAACAAACTGGTGTTGATTTCAAAAACTGAAGTACATTTACACCTCAAGAGCAGGTCCGCCAGCACCATCCTAGCCTCCTTCTACCCCACCTCCCAGCTGCAAGTATAAAATCAAATGTAAATAGAGAGAAGTTCTGTATAAGGTGGACTGTCTTACATCTATTAATTCACAATCATCTTTGGCATACAAGTGTTGCAGGAGGTACCAGCGTGCCACTGATACTATGGTTTCTGGATTCGCTGATTGATAAACGACTCTCTCCAACATTCGCCGAGTCTCCCTGGAAACATAATCAAAACATAATCCCAATCAAATTCAACTGAACAGGCCCCATGTAACATAACAATAACGGTCAGAAGTAATATGTGGGAAACCCCTTATTGCAGCTCCTGCAAACAGAGACAAGATGTGAAATTGCAGAAGAGAAGGTAATTCAAATAGAGCACCATACAATGTCTAAAATTCTATTTGGTTCATAGTACCTTCCAACACCAACACATACACCTAACATACACCATCCCCTAAAGGGATTTTCAAATTCGTAGTGCTATTAGAAATCTGATAAAAAGTGGCAACTACATGTAGGGATGTCATATTCATTCACTGGTGCTCCATCAGCTTTGGTTCTTGTTCTAAGAATTCTGTCCTTTATAGCCAATGTGATATTCCAGTACATTGTGATTTAACAGGCTGTTGAGAAGTTACATATTTTTGTTTGCTATTTGTATTTAATATTAATTTCCTGTTTCAGGATTTTGAAACACGTAGGCAGATCAGTTAGATCTTGTGATACACTGTTCACTTAAGTTAGTATCTGGAATTGTAATAAGACTGATTTTAATTAAGTTTTAATCTTAATTTTATTGTAAGCAACAACCATCACAATCACATTAGGCTGACATCTGAAGAGTCAACATAAAAAGTAAGCCAGTTTGTTAGAATTATCTACAAACAGGTGAATTATTGAATAAAACCATACAAACCTCTCCAATTTTCCATAGCTTAAGCAAAAATACAAAAGACAAAATGGACATAACAACGAAACACACAACACAGGAAGATTCCAAGAACCCCTTCCCTAAATGCTTCTCCCTTCCTCAAAAAGCCACAGTGTCCACTGGGCTGTTCAGGAATGGACATGAACTTTCACTGTGAGCCCAGTTTAGGATCAAAATTAATCCCAGCAGCAGTCAGGGTAGTGATATGTTTCCACTGTGCTATTTTAGAAGATTTTTCAGAACGTATAGTCTCCCTGATGAATTTATTTAGATAACATGCTTTTAAAATAAACATTATCTTTCAGCTGTTTTTTTCTGGGTGTTCTTTTTTTTTTACAAATAACATAAGATTTGGCTGCTCCCCACATTACTAACCCCTTCTCTCCTCTCCCTTGAGTAAATCCCTTGAAACTGTCACACTGTTTCAAGAATTAATTTCTGCTTTCAAGTTTGTTGAAGTTCTTGAAGTCAGATCTGCATATAATGACCACTCGTATTTTTAGACAGTGTATTCCACTGAAAACTTAACAGGTCACCCATACCTTGCTCCCATTTTGCGATTATACTGTAGCAGGGCTTGTAGCAGAGCTGCCAAGGGGCAAGGAGAAAGTTTCAAAGCTTCAGTTGTTGCCTCCTGAACCAAGGATGGCCAGTGTTCATTTGAGACATTAGCCTATTATAGAAGTTAAAAATAAAAGAAGGAAACAGAATAATATTAGAGAAATTAAAAAAAAAAAAAAGGGAAGGAAAAACAGGGGATAAAAGGACTTTACTGTAGTATGTCTGCACCTCTCTAGAAAGCAGGTTTAATTCAAGCTGTTCTGAGCAGTATCTGGCAGGTTAGAAAGACACATGTTTAGAAAAAAACCCAGAATAACAGTGGTTAGAAATGCCTAGAAAAGTCATGTTAACTTATTTAGGATCAGACTTGCCAGCATTCCTCCTGCTAATTTATGCAGTCTTTTTGTTTTTTCATACAAATTTTAGTCGTGCTGCAGAAACCCTTGTAAATCTTCATACCACATTATAGAACTATTCTAGAATGTAGACTTTATCCCCAGCAGTCACATAATTTTTTACCACAAGTCAAAACCAACTCCTAGACTTCAATCACCTAACAGAGCAACTACTGAGCAAAGCTATATATCTTAAGAATACAAGCAAAGCAAAGCAAGAAAAATTTTAGAAAAACCTTATTATCCCCCTTGTGTCTGGACAGCATTCAAATTACTGTACTTGAAAGGGTGACCAAATTTTTACTTGGAAGATAATTGGGAGACAAGCAATTTTCAAATACAGAGCTTTCCTGTACCTGAGCAAGTTTTTCACTAGGCTTTTATACATTTCATTAAATCAGTGCAGAAATGCAAAAAAAAAAAAAATCCACTTATCAGCTTCTCTGTTCACTTAAAAAGTTGAGATGAGATAATCAAATTCATATTAATGACATTTTTAAACAAAGTTTATTTGTTTATTTTTAGGCAATTCAGGCCAGCCGTTGAAGAAATAGTATTAATCAAGTTAGATGGTATCTTGAGACAGCTGAAAGCATTTAGGAGCAGTAAGAAACAAAGCAGACCACTAAAAACTGACAGAATAACAGCAGGAAAAATACTGCTGCTTGACAAATTCTGCCTTTGGAAGCAATGGGCTTGTGAGAAAAACTGAGGACAGCTCTCTTCTCCAAAAAGGAGAACAGTTTTGCAGCTTTATCCTCAGTAAATCTGTCTTTTCCTACACAGGACCTCAGGATATATGGGGTTGCTTTGCCTAGTTTGGATTACAGCTGGGTCATTCATTAAAATACGACAAAGCATTAGCCAAGATCACAGCAGTATCAATATTTTACAGCAGACTTAAAATTTTGGTAGTGCACTTCAGGTTTCTAGAGTGACACTGCTTGAAGAGGATAAACACTTGCCAAGACCCTGGTATGTTCACCTCATCTCCCAGTGCAAGAAATAGAGTACTTTTCTTTATTCCACAAGATCCAATTCCCTTAGATTATTCAGTGCAAGGCATAATATTTGGAAATGACTATACAGCATAAAAATATTTGAAATATGACTGACTGACTTCTCCGGCGCCAGTGAAGACAAAACATCTGTTGAGGCAGTTGTCTGAACAAGAGGACAGACACTTGACATCAGTTTGGATGATCCTACTAAAACTGTTTATAGACAAACCTTACTGACCAAGTGAGCCTCTTAGGCACAAAGTGGTTCTGTGTGATTATTACACTGCAACCTCTCTTACAAAGACATATTCTAAGAATATTCCACTGCTTCTTGAAGTCTCATTTTATTCTCCAGCTGTCATTTATAAATGTAAAGTCATTGCAACAGGGGCTTCATTTAATGCCTTGCATCCCATCAACTTCTGTTAAATCATGCAGTACTGTAATATTGGTTATCCTACCATGCAGATTTCAAGTGCGAGCATAGCTAGCCTGAGCAGACTGGATAATTTCCCATTCCAACTGCCCTGTTGTGATGCCAACTGCAGACTCTTTCTGTAACACATCTCTGCTCCAGTCATCATTCTCTGAGATTGATATATTTTCGCCAGCCACTGAAAATAAACATCCAACAAAATCAGTTAAGGAGCTACCAAAATACACGTAGGTAATATAATTTAGTCCAATTTATGAGAGTACCACAGCATACTATTAGCTAAAACCATACACCCAGCCCTCATTCCAACAATATACTCTGCACTGCCCTGCAGAAAAATTAGTCTGCTGCAGAGCTGGCAGTACACCTCACTACAGTAACTTATTTTGAGAGTTACCTAGCCCACTCATGGGCTTTTTTTGATAGATTCTCTTAGCTGCTGCCTGCTCTGCCAGCACAAGATGTCCTGAATTTCGTCATGAAGTGAAGGAAAAGGATTCTAGCATCTCTATCTTCAATTCTGTAGTCATCACATATTTTTTGAAGCAGATGCAGCCATATTTACAAATGCTTGACATGTACATGATATGCATGAAGATGTGCAAGCCATATTTAGAAATATTCTTTGCTGGATCACCAAGTAAACAAAGCGATTCCCTTACTTTTGAGCAAAGGCCTCTAGACTTCTCTGAGCTAAAGACTGCCTGGTGTTAGAGAATGCAAAAATTATTAATCCTTTCTGGTGCACAGAAGTTACTTTCATCATTTCAACATCTTCCAACACAGAAGATATTTCCAAGAGAAACACACTGGAAAGTAATAATTAGCACTAGTGAGATTGTGTATTCTTAACAGCAAGCTGCAGGCCTGCTTTTTAGAGTAAAACTTTCATTCATGTGCAGGAAAAAATGCTTCCCTCAGTCTTAGCTCTTTGCAGCTGAACATGTCTAGCACTCAAGAAGATGAGAAGCCTCATGTAAATGCAGCTTTGCCAGATATGCTTTTCTCAATTTGCCTGACAAGTCACAGCACAAAAAGTAGAACAGCTATCAGAACAGCAGTTCAGCAGCACTCTTATATCCCACATAAAAATTTAGACAAAAGCAAAAAACTTAACCAGAAAGAAAAGTTAATGGCCCATCTAATGTAGTAAAACCATAAGGCAATTGATCACAATGGATAAGTCAAACTCATAGGAAGTCTAGAGACAGAAAACATAAAAGCATAAATTTATCCACTAGGAGCATATGTAGGAGCCAAGTTTTCAGAATGCTACCTAAGCCCTGAGAAATACTTCCTTTAACTGAAAACTAAAAAGATCTTCCTCACAGGTATTTTATCTGTGGCCTGGATTAAGAAGACCGAAAAAATCATCCCCTCCCACTCCCCATATCATATGCACTCAGTTTACTTATTCTCCTTAGGTAAGCAACATCACTTGGCTATGCAAGGGATGCTTATAGAATATATACAAATCCTAACTTAATCTTTAAAATATTATTAAAACAGAGGATACAATCATTTCTTGCGTGCCCTCTATTTTGCAAATTCAACCTGAATGAGTTCTATATTCAGAAAGAAGAAGTCTCACAAATCACAGAAAAATGCATCAAAAAAGCATCTTCCCCAGCAATAATGTTCCTGGTGTTTCTGAAAAGAAGAGGATCTTCTAAGTAGTGAGATCATGATCTGTACCACAGCCTTGCACTGATCTTCTAAGAGTGAAATCAACTTCACTCAATCTTACCACAAGCAGGGTTTCATTTTATCAACAGGAACAGTAGCATCATAAATCCTTCAGCTACATAAGGGACTCTAAAAGATCACATAATTTTTCCAAACAATGTGCTACATACATTGGAAAAGACAGGTAATTGGCAAACTAAAAAGCAACTGTTAGAAAATAAACGTAATTGGTGCTGCATCACCAAAAGGACCTCTTGGCATGTGTGAGACTTTTCAGATTAACTCATAGAAGCAGCATATGAAGTGAACTTCAGTGCTTTTGTCTCAACTAAAAATGATCACTCATCATGCCACAAAAGGCAATTAGTGAACAATGTTACTGGGACTGATTCCCAGTAATAACTTACTCAAAAGAACAGTGACACCTGAAGGCAGGACCTTATGGAGAAATAGACTTATTCAGGTTTTCAGACCCTAAATAAGAAATTGTGTTAGGAGACTCTTTACTTTCATTTTATTTATGGATTATGAAGTATTTCATTGGTTTCTGTTCACATGTCAAATCACAGATCCCTAAAGACAGAGATTCCAGGCATTTATCTCAAGCTTTTAATTTTCCTGTCTCCATGTCTCCTTGGTCTTACTAGCAGTCTTTAATATTTCAACTTTTATAAAAATCAACATAATGTTTCAACTTCGGAAGAAATAGAATTTTGGATGTTTTTTCTGTCACTGACTGTCAGCAGATAATAAAATCAAGCATTAAAATAAATGCTCACCCTCTTACAGCAGGTGTGAGAGTGGCACACCAGTCAGGGAAAAGATTCACACTTACTTGCCAGGCTGCAGCTGAGGATGTACTGGACATGACTGTTTTGCGAAGTTCCTCCAGGATGTTGTCTGGAAGTTCTTTGTGAGACTGCAACAGCTGCTTACACTGAACTTGTCTCAGAAGCAAAAACAGAGCTGGGTGCTCAGGGCAGCTTTTTAAACCCTAAAACCAAAAGTCAGAATTATCATTCCCCAATATCAAGGATACTTAGATTTTCCATCCTGTTCTTTACAGAAAACAACACTGAAGGCATTCTCAGGATGCTTGAAACATAGCATTTTTCTCCTCCTCTGCAAAAAGCAGTATTGCAGGGACTGATCAGTAAAAACAGGTAACGTTTTTCTGTCCTCAAAATACATTTGAAGTCTAAGTTCAATTTTGTACATTTCCTACTCTTACAGGTTTCTGAAAGACAACTCTCACTTGATTTGACAATTATTACAAATTTTGGGCCTATTAATAGCAGCAAAAACCCATCTTGGGGCTAAAAGGGACCTTGATTATGCTTTAAGCAATTTCAGTTCTTCCAGATAAGGCACATTATTTCACTGGAACAGAAGCACTTTACTAAACATTTCATTTTCAGTAACAGCAAGTATCCAGACAGTATTTCTTGGAAGAAACACAAAAAAAGCAAAGACAAAGAAAACTAATTATCTGTCGCTTTACTCTGCTCAGGTGAAGCATGTGAAACTTCTGCATGTTATTTTCTGTGCTGAAACCACAATACATCCAAGAACTATAACTCAAAACAGATTTGTTTTAACAAACAAACTTGTACTTTTCACACATATTTTAACAAAGTATGTTGCCCGTGAATCCTTCACAATTGAATGACAGCAGTGTCTGACTCACCACTCCCAGTCATACTGCTTTTCTGAGAATTCTGGGGTCCAAAACTGCCCGAGAGTTTGTGGTGCTAGGGAATGCTATCCTTTTTCCTTCAGTGATTACAGACACTGACTGTCCTCTCCCGAGGCTATTTAATCAAACAAAAATAAACAAAAACCCAAGCAAAATCCACCCAAACCTTCCCCCACACCCAAAGTGGGGGAAGGACAGATCTTGTATGTCTTGCAATCTCTGATGATTATTAACATAAGGCAGGTCAGTAGACATGTTGGCCAGAAAAGGAAAACACCTCACCATGCAAACAAAGAGGCAAGAAAGTACTTATTCCTGGAAACCAGCATGTTCAATCAATCTTCTTGTCTGGTTTGGGTTTTTTTTCGTTGGTTTGTTTGTCTGTTTTTGTGTTTGTTTGTTTTCTTAACTGCCATCCACTTTAATGAAATACACCAAAAACAAGGATCACATTTGCATGTGATTAGTAATTTTCCTTAATGAAAATTAGGAACGTGTGCTTTTTTGCTTATCTTTTGCCAGGTCTTCTGCTCATTAACACCTTCTTGAATGTTGCTAACAGCCCAGCTCCCTTCCTTAGCTATGTTGCTGCAAGACCTTTTTTTTTGACAATTTAACTCGTAGCATCCACTTGGGGATCTGAAACATGGTACCAACACAACCCAGAAGAAATCTATGTCTAGGTATGTCTCCTACCCTGACTTCTTGTCCTGAATTTTGGTAATGTTTTGCCTAATTCTAGGCAGGAAGAACAGACTTCAACTTTATCATGACACACATTACTTGTTTCAAGTTGTTTCAACTATTAATGCAGTTGTTTCAACTATTAATGCAGTTTTGGTGTTGCGAACACTATAATGGGGTGAGGAGAATATGTCAACAATCAGTTCAGTTGGTCAGAGCATGGTGCTAATAATGCCTGTGTTGAAGGTTTAATCCCCATACAGGCCATTCACTTAAGAGCTGGACTTGATTTTTGTGGCTCCCTTTCAACTCAGAATATTCTGTGATTATGTGAACTACTGTATTTTTAACTCCAGTGGAACAGACAGTTGCTAATTCAAACATTACCTTCCTGTATAATGCACAAAAATAATGTACAATAACTATACAATTCTACCACAATCTGCCAGTGTGACGCCAACCATACCTTGTTACAAAGAGCTTCAGCTTCTGATAGTTTACCAGTCTCCTCTAGACTGGTAATAGCTTGACACAGACACCAGTCTTCAAGAGTACGGACATAATTATGTGGAAGGTTACTTCCTCCAGCTGTAAAGACAGACAACACATTTACACTAAGATTACTGTTTATGCTGTACTACCATACGATGGTCACTGGGTCTAGATCTGGTGAGGGAGAACTTTTATGAGTTTTAACATGACATGGCTCCCTTCATTAGTAGGAACACTGAAACATGGCAAAATTAAAAGCATGAGGGGAATTAAGCATACACCATTTGAGTTAATTGTTTGAGATCAATAAAGTATGGAGTTTTAATTCCAGTTTTCAAAATGCTATGGACATTGAGCAAGAATGAGCATCTACTGGAAGAGTTATAGAACTCAAAATTATTTCAGCATTTTCATGTAAGTACTGCTGTGACAGTGTAATACACCCACAACCTTCATGGATGTAGGCATCAGAGTTCAGAAATACTGTTTTAGAAAACCATTTGAAGCCTTGGAGGGGAAAGCAAACTGCCATGAAGTATCTAAACTTAGCTGTATATTAGAATTTAAAGGGGTTTTTGTGTAAAATACAGTTACAGCTCAAACCACTACTGAGTAATCCTCAGCCTATTTGCAAGTTCAGAAGAGTATTGCTGGCTTAGATAATTTTGCTTTTTGAAATAGGAAACTTGTATAGCTTACTTTTGGCTGAAACTGTAGACACAAGTGTCATCTCTAGACCTGTTCGTTTCGGTTCAGTATTGTTTAGACAGACAACAGTGTTTTCAGCGTGACAGGCTGCCATTAACACTGCCCAAGCAGCAGGATTATCTAGAAAAGAATGGTCAAAGGGAACTCATTCCCCATTCTAAATACGCTGGTAGTTCACTTAAAATGGTCTTTACCAGATAAAGCATAAAAGCATACCTATCAATGGAACCAACAGTAAGAGAAGTAATTGAGCTCAGACCAAGGAAGGTGACAACTACTTGCTTCTAACCAGTAAGATTCATCAGATTATAAAAGGAAGATGCTGTTCCTAAAGCAAACTAATGTATTTTTCACGGATAGCTTCAGTGTGCTAACCTGAACCTGCCAGTTTATTTTTGACTACACAGATTAATTTTGGCTGTCACTGAAGAGTTGTAACAAAACACAAAGTGACAGCAAAAATCCCAAGATGCCATCCACAGCTTTCAGTCATACAGACTCAGTCTGTTCTGCCCAACAGAATGAAAGTTACAGCAATAGGTGCCTACTTCATTGCCAGCTAATTCCTCCGTCAACTTCACTTTAAATAGCCCTGTGAAGAACACCCAGTGCTGTAAGAGCAATCTCTGTCCTGAACTGGACAGAACTCACTTAAAGGTTTTATTTATATAAATTTTCATCCCTAAGATAATTAATTTTGCTGGTAAAATGAAACAAAGCTTGAAGATCTAACAAAGTAAAATGTAAAGTGTACTACTTTTAAATAGCAGTCATACACTCAATTTCCTGTAGGAAAGTAATTGAAATTTTTAACTTGCAAGCCAGCCTGATGCATCAGAGCAAAATGACTCTAGAAGAAGCAATGTTTTAGTATTTCACTATCATACACAAATTATCAATTGAAAACCCCACCAGGCTTGCACTTCATACGCTAAAGGAAGAAGACCATTTAGTAAGACAACCATATAGTTCTCTCTCTTTATCTCTTCATAATCCATACATTTTAACAGAACCTTTCTAATCCAAAATCTCAAGGCAGATGAATACATCTCTTCTGTCTGGTGTTGCAAACTGAAGGAACATATTTTTTTAATATTGTCTAGTATACTAAATAATATTTATGTCTTTTCCTGCTGAGAGATTAAGAAATTGCCCATAGTTTAGAACAAGCTTTAAAAGCCAGTGGTATTTTTCTTATTGTCTGGCTTAATTCCCATTCCACTAATTTTGGAACAACAGTGACAACTTCCACTCTAAGCATTTTCCCCAAAAGATACATGGATAGCCATAAACAATAAATCAACCCAACAAAAATAGATTTTACTTTAATCCAGTAATTTTTGCTTCTGATGAATAGAAAGACAAACAATCACTACTATGTTTGAGAACAAGAGTAACCTGGACAGACATGGATGGCCTTCTGAATATTTTTCAGAGGATTGTTTTTTTTATCTTCTAACATGTGACATCCTGCTACCAACTGATTAACTGCAATATTCAGTAGGACTTCCTACAAAACAGAACATAAGAGTTATTTAAGACAGTAAGTGATCAGACAGAATTAATTTTGGGACTGTTTACGGAATTACAAAATCTGCATTTTAAGAAAGGCAAACCTTTCCATGGTTTACATCAAGAGTATGTGCAACACTTCCTGCCACAGCTCCTCCCTGCAAGATTAAAAAAAAACAAACAATTGATTTCTTTACACGGCTAATTAATTTTATGCAAAATATAATGCCAAAATCTTTTTATCTTTGTTATTCACAAATACAAAATTTGCACACTGAGGCAAAGTACTTGCTTACAGCATGATCTTTTTATAAATAATTAGCAAGACACATTTCGGACTAGAGTTTATCCATACGATTGTTTTCCAATTTAGGTCCATATTGAAAAGGGTTTGTTTTCAGGTGCTATTTCTGTTTATATAATTAGCATAAATTAAGACAAGGAGCATATATTTGGAGGGAACCTAATAATAAGCAGAAAAGTGACAAGGAAATATTGACCAATGTGAAAAGTGAAGACGACTACATTAACCAAATTAAACACAGGTAAATCTTAATATGTATTTATTTACATAAATGCATCTCTATAAAACTAAACAAAAGGAATTATACTCAGTATAGTCTTTTATTGTTGGCATAATTCTAGCAGATCCTTCCCCCGTATCAACTTCCTGAAAATTTATTTCAAGTTTTATTTCAAGAACCATTACCTCATGGAAGATGCCAATAATGGTATATAAATTCAGTGTGTGGCTGTGCACTGCTCTGTATGTACGCCTTAAGTTTTCTTATTAACTGGGGAAACTCCACACACTAAAGGGTGGGGATTTTTTCAGTTAAGAAACAACACAGACTACTTGTAACATAAACAGCACACATGTATTATACTTCCTTTTGGCAATACACTTACTTTTGACTTATTTAAGGCATACAGTGGAACTAGTCGAGACAGAAGAGACCAGAGGGCAGGATTATCAGGGTAACTAAGGAAAGAAAAGAGTATTGGACTTTCTGGTTTATATATGCACCTGGTCTTCCAGGACTCAGTAGGCACTTGCTATAAATACCAAAGAGACCTTTTTCTATTAAGAAAACAATGCCAAGGTAGTAAAAGATAGACATGGGTAAAAACAAGCAATATTGAAATTATTTTGCTAGCTAAAGAAATAAAATGTACAGGATACATATTCATGGGAAAAAAGCCAAACTTAAGGGCTGCAAGTCTTGTCTTCATATTATGAAGAACAAAGAATTACAATTGTAGTTGGAAAAAAATTTGCATGAAAACAGTTTCCGAAAACAGTTTCCAAAAGCACTTGGAGAGACTATAATGTGTGCCTTCCTGAAAGGCTCAGAATGCTAATGCTAATCAAATCAAATTTAAACAGACATTTAGATAATGGAACAAACAGCTTCAAAGGCTGTTAAATATTAAGTAAAAACCCAAGGGACTTTTCTAGGCTGAAAGTTGTGCCACATAGGATGAACAATGATTTCACAGAAGAGTAAACTAACCCACCTATCAAAAAAGCCACCCAAACAAAATCAGAAAACACTGAAAAAGCTATGAAACTTCTGCTATTTGATTCCAGAAATAAGAAACCAAATGGTACAACCTTAGGTGAGGACTTCATCTCTGAAAATGATTTTTTTCAAAAATTTTTTTAGAATAATGATTCAAATAAACAGGTTTGCTTACTGTTTTATGTAATCAAAGCAGTACATTTATAAGGCAATTTAAAGCAAGACAAACTATATACCTGTGTATTGCTTTGGAAACTTCCCTCTGGATTGCCACATTTCTACCTTGTAATGCATAAACAGCAGATGCAATAAGACACTTCTCATAAATCCCATCATCCCCTTTTTCATGCTTCAGTAATTCTTTTAGGGCTGCTGTTGCAAGGGTTGCGTCCTGCTTTACCAATCCCAGTGTGCACAAAGCCTTCAGACTTTCCGTACTAGGTTCCTTTAATGAGCTGTTGAATCAGAGAGAGAGAAACAGACAACTATTTTGGAGCACAAACTAGCTTACTGTTAACATGAGAGTTCTTGTTACTACTGAGTCCTCTTGCTCCTACGCATCATGAAAGTTATACAGAATTAACACTCTCACTGTGGGATCCTGGATCAGGCAAGATCTATATCCTTGAAGACCAGGCAACTACTGACTACAAGCACCGAATCAAGCTCTTAATGGTTACTTTTGCCTTCAAAAAAGACAAATATAAGCTTCTGATTCTGTGTTTTGTTTTCAGTCCCTAGCAAGAAAAAAAAATAAAAGCTGTTAATTGAACTTGAACAGCCATCCAAAGGACCCTTTAACAAGTAGGAAATGGTGTTTTATCATACTAGTTTATCCAGACATACTCACTGTTAAAAATCCCTGTGCTAAGCTGGCTATGAGAAACGAAAAAGGTGGCCTCACATTCAGGGTCCTGCTTGGGTACTTTAAGTCATCTAGCACAAATTTGGTCAAGAGAGACCTCTATTGGACCAGAATGCATCATTTTTGTCCCTATTAATAAAATCCATCATGTACATTTGCAGCACTATGTTTCCAATTCAGATCTAGACATATTCAGTGTGATGTTTCTTTCCTAAACCATTTACTACCTTTTTTTGTTGTTGTTTTTTTAAACACAAACAAGTATCATCATTAGAAACTCTCATTGTTCACGTTTATGACAAAAATAGAAGTCTGCAGTGATTTATAAGACGTAGAAAACATCAGTTTCTTAACCAACTAATCATCAATTACTTGGGATTTAGACTGTATCAGATAAATGGACCTCCACTATTTTAGTAACTTCAGGAGTCTGCTGGTAAGATGGGCGCTGCACTGCCACTTCCACTACTACAGTTCTCTACCAACAGAGGGTTGCCCCTGAGAGGTGAGATGGTAACTCTTAATCTGTAGCCACCAGGTGGTTAGCAATGATGCACAGGCTATTAGCCGTCACAGATCAGGCATTCACCACTTAATTGCACAACTAATAGAGATCTGTTTCTTTTCATGGGAAAACTACAGGACTGTCCCAGTCTACATTGCTGGGAACACAATACTTTTTGAGATTTCTGACTATTTAAACTGAAATAATTTTCATTGCTCGTTCAGAGTTCTTACAGCTCAAGAGCAAAAATATCGCCTAGTGAATAGGACAGCTACAAAGTAATATTATCTTAAAGGATAAAGTTTTCAAAACTACCATTCAAGGATGTTGGACGTCCAAACTGCTCAGCTCTTCCACTCAATTCTGCTTTAAGAATGTGGAAGAGACCAATCATAAAACAAAGACATATCACATGAATAAGTACAGTGCATCCATTTCCTCTTTTATGCTGCAATACACAAAATATCTGACTTCCCACAAAAAGGAAATTTGAAGATTCAACAGTACAAAAAAATATCACATTCTGATTATTCCCTCAACTCACCATTTAAACAGCAGTGTCTTTGCAGCATCCACTTTGTTCAGTTTATATTCTATTATTGCCAAGGCAGTCAGGATATCTGCTTTATCTTTTTCAGACTCAGCAACAGACAAGGCTTTTTCATAGGCTGGTAAAAATTCAAAACTCAGAATTGAGGTAGAATTAAAAACACAACCTTTGTAGAGCCTTTAGGATAGCACAATATTAGAACAGAGAGACACTTTAGGTTCAGGTTCACTGTATTTTCCCATCTCAAATCATAAGCAGAAGACAAAAAATGTTTGGAAGTAACTATGTTTGAAAACACCAGATTTACTGCTTAGAGCCTGGGAGTAGTTTAACACATAGCAAGTAGAAACAGAAATGAAAAGCAGCACTGGGATATTCAGAAAAAGCCTGCAAGAACATGGTATAAATACTTCTCTGTGATAGTTCATTTATGAAACAGTAGTTCAGATAGGCACGCTCATTCCAAATAAAATATAAAATCATTCAAACACTGAGCTGACTGTTCCTTTGTGATCTACACTGATCATTGCATATACCTTTTTATGAAGTTGCACATCTTAGAAGTGCAGAACATGACAGTACAATTATATTTACCACTAAAGCTAAAGTGCTTTGAACCATACATCAATCTCCTATTACAGAATCATAGAATAATTAGGGTTGGAAAGGACCTCTAGAGATCAACCCATCTACTACAGCAGGGCCACCTACAGAAGATGACACAGGACATTTGCAGGAGGGTTTTGAATACCTCCATCATGCCTTGCCCTGTTGATGGACACCACTGCAAAGCAGCTAGCACCATCCTCTTGACACCTGCTTTTTAGACATTTATATTGATGACATCACCTCTCAGTCTTCTCTTCTCTAGACTGCAACTAATTCTTCCAGAAGAATAATTTTATTTGAGAACAAGGGAGGCTCAGAGAAAAACAGCTTGACGGAACAGAATTAAACACTTGAAGAAATTTATTTTTCCGTTCTACACTTGAACAGGACTAGCATCCTACTAATAGCCTAATGATTTTCACAGAATTATAGAACAGGATGAGTTTGAAGGGAGCTAGCAGCATCACAAAGTACAATTGTGTAGGATACTCAAAGAATCACACCATGTGCCTGAGACCATTGTCCAAAAGCTTCTTGAACTGAAGATAATATCGGTGCTATGATGACTTCCCTGCGGAGCCTGTTCCAGTACTCAGCTACCCTCTGGGTGAAAAATCTTTTCCTGATATTCAACCTAAACCTCCCCTGACGCAGCTTCAGGCCATTTTCTAGAGTCCTGTCAATGGTTGTGAGAGTGAAGAGATCAGTACTTGCCCCTTCACTTCCTTGTGAGGATGAAACCATAATGAGGTCTCCTCTCAGTCTCCTCTCCTCCACGCCAAACAGATCAAGTAACCTCAGCTGCTCCTGAAAAGGTTGCCCCTCCATACCCTTCACCATCTTCATAGCCCTCTTCTGGATGCTCTCTAACAGCTTAATGTCTTTTTTTTTGTTGTGGTGCTCAAAACTGCACATGGTACTCAAGGTATTAAAGTGGTTGCTTATACTTACACATTAAGATGGAAAGAGCAAAATACTGAATGTCAGCTAGGTTGGTTAGACAAACAAATTTTGTTAAGATTAACCTCAACAGAAGTGTTCCACAATGCTCTGAATTTTACCTTTGGTACTCTCTTCTAAGAGTCCTTTCTTGAAGTAAGCTAATGCTAGCCCCACAATGCCATCAAACTCAGTTAGGGGTATTGATGTGTAAACTTCAATGGCCTCATCACACAGCCCAAGAGCACTGTGAAGAAAACGAAAACAGACACTGGTATGAAGGATGCAGCTATGATTCAGACAAACTGTCCTTGAGGACCAGTGTCCCCTATTCCATAGTAGTTTTAAGCTAAGTTTTTAGAAAAGAAGAATGTTAGGACAAGAATGCACAGTATTCCTCACACCTTCCCTGTTACAGCAGTTACTCTCTCCAACTATTGCTGCCTGAAGAACAATTGATAGGAAAAAGTCCTCCACATCTGCATGACAGCTGTATATAAAGCAAATGACTTCATGGTCATCACAGTGAAAGGGGAGAAAATAGCAAAGAAGAAACATGAAAAAAGCAAATCAAGCTTTTTTGGTTTTTTTGAAAAAAAAAACAGATCACGCACACAGACAGGAAAATGCACACACAGAGAGATTACAGCATTCTGGTTCTAAGACCACTGTGGAAAGAATAATACAGGATTGTTTTTACTAGAACGACTTATCAGTTACTAGAGATTTAATCTTGTGTAAGTTGCAGATATAAAATAACATACATACAGCTTGGATGTGAGACTTCAGGAGTCTAAAGAGTTGCTCCTAAAATCTTCCCTGAAGTTAATGAACTATCACTTTGTCACAGGCTAAAAGCTCCAGTGTCGTGTACAGAAACTTAAGAATATATGAGGTTTCTCTAGAGTGCTAACAAATATTTAATTAGTAGACCTTAAGCTACCTCATATCAAAGAGAAATTTGAAGATCTACATACTTATTCTGCACACCTTCAGAATCAGAAAGGCATCATGAAAGGAACTTAGAATTGTGAGTAGGATTACAGCAGAAGGGTTGATTAGCAGAAAGACCACACAAATGCACACAACACCCCAACCTCACATGCTTCAGGTTGTGAAAGTCAATACAAATTCAAAGCGTAGGTAGAAGAGATTTTGAACAAACCTTGAAGTAGCAGTTTTGTTCAGACTAAGCCTTTTACATGGTTTAGTCTGTAAGGGTCAAGGGTCAAGACTGTTAAAAGAAAACTAAAAAATCTCCACAATTTATTGTGAAGATAACATATTATATAAACTACATTAGGGCACATGAGTACCAAGCAAAAAGGGAATCACTGATATGTTACAGTCTGTGAAGACATACACCAATTCCTTGCAATATGATTTTTTTAAATTATACTACCCATTTCTGGAGCAAATACGAAGTTCAGTCAAACCTGTCTACAGCTAGAAATAATGCCTAATACATTATTTTTATTAACCATCTTCCAACTTAAGCCTCACCATATTTTGTACCACTGCATTCGCTACCTCCAGAGCCGCAATTAGGGGCTCAGAAAGTCAACAGACACTTACCACAGCGACCTGCCATAGTTTTGCATTGCTGTATTGTATTTCTCAGTATCCTCTGAATTTTTGAGCAGTGAAGCTGCCCTAAAATTAACCACAACAAATGTTACTTATAATCTTACTACAAGATGCATATTTTGAGAACAGTTCTCAGAGCAAAATGAACAACTGTGTTATGCAAAAGCTTTTCTATGCTAATTAAACATAGAGTCTATTTTACTGTTTTAATGCATCAACAAACATGTTCATCGAATACTGTTTCATATGCCACCTTCCCCTCTTTGAAAAGAAGAGAGAAGAAAAAAAACCCCAAAACAAACCCAAAGGCCAACCACCTTCATTAATTAGAGTGGGATAGAGAATAAAGCTAAGACCAAGCTTGCCTTATCCTTCAATTTTATTTAAATCCCACACAGTGAATTAGTTAATGTCCTGGTAAGACATACAAGTCTTAGGACATTACTCTTCCAGCTCTGTGTTCTGCCTTTCCAAATTTGGTATAGGAACATTCGCACGCCTGCCCCTACAATACACTTAGTTGAAATGTACTCTTGAACTGAGAAAATAAAGTTTACCTAAGGAAAAAAAAAAACCCCTTAAGTTTTTCAGCTGGTGCATGAAAATAGGTCAAGGAACTTTTTTAAGCTTTCCAAGGATGTGCAGTTTACCTCTCATAGGCATAGGCTGCCTGCTGTTTTAAATGGAGACACTCATTCAAAAACCCAAACATTGTGAAAGCAGAAGCATCATCTGGATTTCTTTCTAGAAAATCAGAATTGACAATGTAGGAAAACAAGATCAGTAAGCTGTGAAAAAGCATTACAGAAACATTGCTACACTGAAGCCACAGTACATGCACTGACACTTTGCCAAATGCTTCTGTCAGTTGCTCACTAGAATAATTTTGACAGGCTTGCAGGCAAATACAGAAGAGATAGATGACCCAAAACATGACATCAGGTTGGCTGAAAAAATGTTTAAAATATTATGATGTAACATTAATGCATAATGCACTCAATATATTTTATGCTTTTCAGCAGGCAGATTTTTTTTTGTAATGAAATGGGAAAGTATTCATCTTGTCTTGACTCCAGTAAAATACTAGTGGAATCTTATGTTTTATTTTTAATACACTCTGAAACAATTCTGTACAATGTGCTGTAGCATAGCCCTGCTTGAGCAGGGAGGTAAGACCAGATGACCCATTATGGCCCCTTCCAAGATTAGTAATTTTGTCATTTTTACTTAATTGCTAAGGCACAAATTTGTCAGCTGTCAACCCATTTCAGACTAGTAATTTTACTTGCCAGATGAGGAAGGAAGGCTCTCCAGAGTCCCCTTAAGAGCAAGGCACAAAGAAATACAGTCTGATATTCATCTCATTTACAGTGAGATGTATTTTCTAGCTCTCAAAAGTCAGCAACAGATTATTATTTACAGGAATACATGCAGACTAATGAAAATCTGCATTTGCTCTATCTGTTTTCCAGGCTAGAGCTACCCAATGGGGAAGCTGGCTTGGAACTGCACAAAACTGGAGTCCATCACCTGCTGAAGGTTAACAAAATCATATGCTTGAGAATATAGAGCTACACAGCACACAGGAACAATCTTCTGCCAACCATCACACCACAGAGGCAGAGGATCTGGCATTTCTCTTCACTTGTGCGTACAGGCACATGCAAAGGGAGTCTGAGAGCAAATCCCTTATGAGAAGCATGACAAGGCTCTTTTCACAGGTGTTTGAAACAGGTGGAAGGAGTAGGCAGATAGAATCCACATCCACTTCATCATTGTGTGATAGTAAAATCTGCTTACCCTGTTTCAGTTACTTTATAGCTAAAAAGCCTCTCCCCACCTCAGCCAGAGATCTCTTGTCCAGAACTAGTACAGGTGCATCTGTTCATTCTGAATGCATCTGGTAGATGCGACAGGTTAGAGAGGTACTTTAATCACCTACCTGTATATTTGCTCATGACCACTTGGGCTGCTGGTATAGCATTCATTTGAACAATGTTGTACAGATATAGTTCAGTATTTCTGTTGGCTTCATCCTGCAGCGTTGAACATACCCAGTGGGCATAGCCTTTTGCTCCCTCAGTCTCAAGAAACAAACAGATACCCCCCAAAATAGGAATCATTAAACCTGCTCAAGATATATCAAAATAATTACAGATTATAATAATAATTCTATGTTTTAGGACAGTTTTGGCTAAAAATCTGCATCACTGTTAAGCAGAAGAATATACTTGAATTACTCCACACATATTTTTAACTTGTCTCTGAGCAAAGAAAGTTCTTACATTTTCATATAATGTGCTGCATCACGGTAGGGACAAGAGGCAAAAAAAAAGCTATGAAAGAGTAAGTCCACCACTTTTTTTTAGAACTCAAGGTCCTAGCAATATCCTTACTCTCTCCAGAAGTATTTTATGCCTTTGATCTGTGTCCAGTTCTGTGGAACACAGAGAATGTTTCTTCATGACTTATTGAGCTGATTTCTTGAACCCTTGGGACTAAAGAATTTTATAAAGCCTGCTATACAATATCAGCATAAGTCAGAAACTACAAAGCCAGATATGGAAAAATAGGGAAGCCAGACAATCTCATCTGAAACATGACTGTAGCTGTTTCACTATTCAAGACATGCCTATTTAAAAAAAAAAAAAAAAAATTGTCTGCTAAGTAGACTGGATATACAAAAACTTCCAAACAATACAACTGTTACACTTACATGCATACTGAGTTCAGTTGTGTGCCTGAAGAGATCCATAGTATCATAGCTGCCTACGGTCTCTGCAATAAGAGCCTAGGGAGAAGCAAGAGTTGCTGCGGTCATGTACTTTAAAAATTATGACATTGACAAAAACCTTAGCACTTATTATGTCAGGCATATCTTTAGCATTCAACATGAATACATTTTCTTCTCATTATCTCCAAGCACGATTGGTTTTAAAAACAAAATGAACACATGAGGAACACAGGCAGTCTCTACTGTATCAGTAATTTAAACTCTTTGGCTGCTATTCTGCATTCTTCAGGACAAAGACTTGCATGTATTAGAACAATTTATAACAACATCTGATAGGAGTTGAATTTCAATATGTGATGGTGTTAGTTCTTCCCTAGAATCCAGTTTTCAATTAGATATCATTAGTAGGTGAGCAGCATGGGATTATGAAATTCACCATAAGTCACAAGTATCTCAACTATTCACAGATAGCCGAGGTATCAGAAGGAGCACATCAGCTCTCAGTAGTGGGGAGGAAGGGACTTCCCAGAAAATGAGAAGTGCTTTGTCCCAGGTACATTAGAGGCTAGACAATACACTAGAGTAATGACAGAGGCATTGGAAAGGGGGACTGAGATGAGAGCTGGGTGGTGATGCCATATAATGAACTACTGGTATAGATGAAGCTGAAGTAACTATCACCTTACAAAGACAGTGCTTTGTTGACAGTTGTCTATAAAAAGCCTCAGAGCACAGTGATTGTTTTGTTAATAGTTTGTTGGAGAACTCACAATATTCACAAATGATATTGTGATATCACAAAACATCATATGAGTGTATCTGATGAATACAGTAGCTTCCATTGTACTACCACTATGGAAACAAAGGAAGTAGAAGCTCCCTTTACTCACAATGTAATTTTTAGGAGCATGAACAAATGCCAGTTATTAGGCTGAATTTTAAGTTCTTTGACAACTGTTTTTTATGTGCAGTTTAATGATTTTTCATCATACCTGTCCAATCCAACACAATAGGTAAGAAGGTTCCAGAGACTGGGCTACCTTGAAGGCTTCGTGAGCTTGCTGTAGAACCAAAGACAACACTGCTGTTGAACTGCCTGGCATGGCAACAGAGCACTTCTGAGTACACACAGGTATTAACATGCAGTAGTATTAGAAGAGATTTAATGGACTGAATTAGGTCACTACTAAAAACATCTTCTGTACCACACAAAACAATGCATTGCCCAGAGAAATAAATGAGTTTAGTCTTAAAGAAAAATTAAAAAAAAAAAATAGAAAACTTTACTATATGAAACTTTCCCTTGCTTTTAAATATACATCCTTCCCGGACAGAGAATTCAGAAGCTAAATCAACCCTTGCAACAATTTAAAAATCTGACTCTTGGAGGACCCAGATTTTAAAATTTGCTTTTTTATAATAAAAATGTATTTTCAAAAGGATAAAACTGATTATCATTCACAAGTCATCTTCCTATGGCCTACACATGCTTAAGAGTTCCTCCCTCAATTTGGCACAAGGTGAACCAAGTCTTGGCATTAGCAGTAAGCAGCCCGTGCTATCAAGTTATTTTTCTTAAAAATAACTCTGACCAGCACATTTCCAATCAAACAAAATCTCTGTAATTTGAACCACCAAACAGGACAGGATGTACTTTGACTGCATGACAGCTTCACGCTTCACTTAAGAAGTGGAGAATTTTTCTCCAGAGAAACTTTGAAGACTAGAACATCACCAGCAGAGATGAGCAGAAAGTAGGTATCTATGGGAACTCAAACACTGGGAGTTCAGTCCGTGTCTTACAGCTAAAAGCTCTTGTCCAAATCAGGCATGCCCTGGTTTGACTATCCGCTTCTCTGTCCTTCCACTAAGTTTTCATTCCAGCTGTTGGAAAGCAACTTTGCCAATTTAGCAGAAGTTCATAACTCATTTAACCTTAGCCGCCCCTAGAACAAATTTTTACTTTATCTGCATTCCTCAAGTGCCAATCTGATTTCTTTTGAAGGACATAGATTTTTTGAATTTGAAAGTGACATTTGAAAGGCACACTCCCATGTCCATATATATCCTTAAAAAAGCCAGAAAGGAAACTTATACTTGAGGATGAGAAACAGATTACCTCAATGTTTCCAGTTACCAGATACAAAACTCCCAAGTTGGTCCAGGCAACAACATTCTAAACAGAATAAAGATAAAATCAAGATATTATTACACTCCTCAGAAATAGCAGTGCATCAGGGGAAATGTCTTAAATGCCCACTTGAAACAGATGGCAGCTGTCTACAGCACTTACGATTTGCTCAGCTTGAACAGATTTGATGAACGCATGTTGAGCAAGAGCATAATTCCCAATAGCTGGGGGAAAAAGAAAAAAAGGAGACCTAGATGCAACTGAATTTCAAAACACCATTAGTCAAGCGGCCTTCTAATTTAGGATCTTATAGATCTAGGGCTACCACTGAAGACTTACCACTACAAGAAGCAACTACACCAAGTGCATTCCAATAAAGATGATTTTTACTGTCAAGTCTCACAGCTTTTTTGAGACACTGGAAGAAAATGAAATGTGGATTATAATGATTAGGAGAGCAAAAACTATGACTTTATGCACTTACTTATTCAGAGACGTAGGTTGTATGCAGAGAAGCATGAACATCAATTTAAAGAATGTACTGGGAAATACAGGCAATACCTGCAAAGACTTCTCTAGCAGTTCACTGGTCTCATTCATGTCAGTGCCCACTGTTGTGAGGTGCTCCGCTTGTCGATAATAATTTATTCCAAGATCACACCATATGCTAGGCAAAGACATCAGTTTTAAAGCTCTGCCATAACACCTACAGAAACATGAATCACAGAATCATAATTCCAAGTCCCTTCATGAAGAGCAGAAAGCTGAAAAAACATTCAAAAGTGCTTAAAAACCTAAACCAAATAAATATGAATAAATACAAACAAAACCAGACAAGAACTGAAAGCAAAAAAACCAACAAATATATTTTCATTCAGACACTTATTGTGTCTGAATCAGAATCATCCTCCTCTAAAGGCAATCCGTAGTGCTCACCATTTATGAAACCACAGGTGTGATTATGTAGGTGTGCATTAAATCAAAGCTCTGTCAGTTACATTATGCTTTTTCTTAAATCAAACATCAGTCATTTTTACAGCTCATCAGGCTTCCCCCTAGGAAGTATTTGACTTTACAGATCATGGTTGAGATTCACGAAGCAGCTCCATTTCCTGCCTTACAGATCCAGCTGAAAAAAGCTCAGAGGGAGTCACAGAACAGTGACTTTATGACATTTTTTACAAGAAAGAGGCACAAACAGAAAGCTGAAAGTATTATTTCAAACTTCAGTTGTCTGGTAGAATTAGTTAGCAAATATTGCAACCACTGCAATTAAACAGGTGGGATTTGTGGAGTAGCATGGAGAATGGAGTCATGCACCCGGAGACCAACAGGAAAAGAGCAGATGCTGACAGCACTGTGGCAATACAGGAAACATACCCTGAAATGAGTAGTGTAACCTGGAAAAAGCATGAGAATCTATTTACCCAATATGCAAGTGTCAACAGAGCAGTGTGTCTTTCATTTTCTACAAATTACATAGTCTAGAATACTTGAGACTCTATGGAGTCTTAGACAGCGGAGAAGCTCTTGCAATGAAATAATATTACCTTCCTCCCAGTATGAGCAGCTCATTTTTCTTCAGCATCTGTGTGGTTTCATTTTTACTCAGAAGGGATCCTAGTACTTGAACATTCACTTTGGTTGGTGAAATAACATGCACACTAGTACAGGTATCTCCTAACAGTTTCCAGAGGCAGGATACATCAGGACGGTGCTTTACTGCCCTATAATTATAAAGAAAACACACACAACACCCACCCAGACACTTCAACATCCTTTTCTGAAGGAAAGTGCCACTTTAAAGAGTGGCACAACCTCAAACTCAATTAATCAATGAGGTGTTTGATTTAACCAGTTTCTTCCTATTCAAGCTATAGGTTTAAAAGATCAAAATTTTTTAAAAAGAACAACAAAAAACACCCCAACATGTCAGCTGACTACATGCACTCTTGCATTGTCATATTACAAGACATTATTCATCTCTAGAAACTTGATGGACTTTCTCATCTAACAGCAGTTATTCCATATATATTTAATTTAGGACACATTGTATGAAATGCAAAACACAGAGAAGGAAGGAATAATTTTCCTCTTCTCCATTATTTTTGGTAGGAATACACTCCTCCCTGATTCATATATCAGGAGGACTACACAAGAGAACTCTGTGTCATTTCACACTTTTTTAGAAACAAATGACTCTGTATCTTTGAAAAGAAAAAACCCAAACTCTGTAATTGCCATTTATTTAAGTAGCCTATGTCTAGAATCTGCTAGGCAAACCACTTTTAATAAGCACATTCTTCTAGAATAGTAGCTTGTTAATTTGATTCACTTTAACTGAAAATTTTCAAACATTTAACTCTTATTTTTCTGCCCGTCAACCCACAAACCCAGTGGAAATTAAATAATTGAATATTTAGTACCAACCTTGTAAAATATGCAAGTGCCTGCTCTATGTAATCCACAGCCTTCCTATCCAAATAGTTATCAAGGGCTGATCTTGCCAGCATGAAATAACACTCACCAAGTCCTGAAAATAAGAGAAAATATTCTCTGTGGAAAGAAATGCTTTTATGATATGCTTAAAAGCACAGCTGGGAAGGAGCCAGGCCGCCTAGTCAGCATTCTGCCTTATGCAAAAGTTTATACTCTGTATACGTTGTAACAAAATCAAAACACCCACAATGCTCACAACAGATTTTGCTTTTAATCTATCTTGTGAAGTGTGAACCGTAGAATCATTTGGCTATTAAAATAAAACTTATTAATTACAAAAAATAGCATTTAAGCTTTAGGTTTGTCTTCAAATATTAAGTAAACCCCCCCTGAGAAATCTGCATTGTTACGTCTTTGACAAATACACCAACTTTCAGTTTACATGTGTCAAAAATCAACCCTGAGAAACAAAAAGAATAAAGAATGTCAGGGTAGGCAGAAGGGAAGGTCTTCAATGAAGAAAACCTGAAATCAACATTATTTAATCCTATTTATATAAGAATTTACTTCATATGGTGTTTTGGGGCTGGCTGAGATTGAGTTAACTTGCCCCACAGCAACCCTCATTGTACTGTGCTAAGTACTGGTAGCTGGAAAGGTGCTGATAAGATACCAGTGTTTTGGCTGCTGATGAACAGTGCTCGGAACAGCATCAAGGCAGTCTTTCCAAAATTCCCTGCCTCAGCAGTAGGCCGAAGGTGGTCAAAATCCTGACAGGAGACACAGCCATGACAGCTGACCTAAACTGATGAGAGAGATATTCCATACCACATCACATCTGTTTAGCCATAAAAGCTGAGAGAAATGTGGGGGTCAGGCACATGTTATCACATTTGTTTTCTGGAGCAATGACTAGGCAGAGTAAAGTCCTACTTCATGAGAAATGGCTGGACATCATCTGCTGATAGGAAGTAGAGAATAAATTTTGTTTTACTTTGCTTCTGCATGTGGCCTTTGCATTTGCTTTAATAAACTGCATTTATCCATGAGTTTCTTCAATCTTATTTTGTCTTCTATTCACATCCTGCTGAGAAAGGGAGTGATGGAGCAGCTTGGTGGGCAGCTGATGTCCAGACAAGGTCAACCCACCACAACTGGGAATAATTCCAACTATTAAAAAGGAACTGCATCATATGTCACAATTTCTAACATTTTGGAAATAGTAACTGCTTGGTTTATGCAGTTGCTGGCACCAGAAGTGATTCTGTCTGGCAGTAACTGGATATGAGTACCATTCATTCTCAGTATTATTTTGACAGTTCTGAAGCTACCCTCCTCATGCTATTGTAATCCTCTACCAAAATAGTGTTTTGCTAAAGTCTTTATCTTGCCCCTCCCGTAAGTCCCAAGATCATGAACTTATCAGATGTAAGATGTAATCAAAAAACAAAACCAATTTTATTCCCCAAAATTACACACAAGATAACACTAAAACAGAAAAAGAATAAATATTTAGTAGCACAAAATCAAAACACATTGAAAAGATGTACTGAAGTAACACCAGCAGTTATTCTCTCAAATACTAGTGACTATACTTCCAACAACTCAACTCAGAAACTGTTTAAATTGATCAGAACAGTAGAAAAAGAATACTGATGGAACAGTCAAAAAACTTCAGAGAGTTTTAAGAAGGTCCACAAAAATTAGAATATTGGACCAAACATCACAAGAAGTCTCTAAGAAAGCGAAGGCTGTTAGGAGACTCAGAAGGATTTAGAGGTAACAAACCCGAGATTATGATGTGAGCAATTATGAAAGAAGACTTGGGAGTTGTAACAGTAAAGGCAACTATGGGGAGGAATCTTGATACTGTATACTTAAGTACTCTTAAAGCATTTTAATACTAGTTTAGATTTAATACTAACAGTTTACTTTACACTGTAAACTGTTATCTACAGACATTGAAAAAGCCATAAGCATGTGCACAGGTCTATACAACACCTTTGCAAACTGCTGCTGCAGTCAGCTCTTGCCTTCTTGCCCAACAACTAGTAAAACTGCTTAAATACAATACTCTCCAAGTCCACTACAGAGTTTTTGCCATGTCACTTTAGTCTGGAAAACAATCAGTGCAGTTACTACAGAAGGTGGTAGGGGTAACACTGTAAAACTTTTTCAGATGAAAATCCCACTGTTGCAATAATAACCCAACATTTCTGAATCAAGTCTTACAAGAATCAGTTTAGATTCATCCAAAACCCAAAAGGCCTTGCATACAACGAAAAAAATAATTAAAATAATTAAAATAATTAACAATTCAAACTAGCATCAAGCACCTGTTTCAGATGGGTATATGGGGTGAGAATGATTGAAGACTAAGTGGCAGGGAGAATGCCAACAGAGCAATTCATTTTTTATCAAAATTATATACACTTCCTGCATGATGCAACTTCTGAATCACAGTTCCATCATGAGGAAGAAGTTCCAATTACCCCACTTCTCTCTACTCCCACCTATATCCCGAAGGTCTCCACTCCTGCCACCTGTAACACTTCTGAGACCTCTTGGGATTTACTGCTATTTTTCACTACTTGAAGAAGCTCAGAGGGGTCCAAATCACTAAGACTAACATAAGAACTGAGGAATGCATGGTCAGGAGCAGAAGAAAATTAGCACATGCCAACCTCTTTGAAACGGCAGTCTGATTTCACTGCCTGTTGAGCCAGTGTTTTTCTGTTTAGGTAAAACTGCAGCACTGCTGGCTGGCTTCCTTTATGTACCTTCAGTTCTTCTACTCATTTGGCCTGGTAGCCCCACAGGATTAATTCCCTTTCATACTTACTTGAAAGAGAAATAATCACTCACATTCACTATGATTTAAGAGTTTAAAGTATCTGTGTTACTGCAAACTAGCTTTCATGCAGGGGACCTCATGGTCCCACATAGCCAAAATACAACTCTATCCTTCCATAAAATAATATGGAATACACCAAAAACCCCTCCAAAAGAACTGAAACACTACAGTGTGTAAAGGGAGGAAAAGTGAACACTTCAAATTCAGACATACTACCTTTCAGTGCAGGCACATAGTTTTCTGTCTTCTTTAAAATTTGTTGATAGGTAGCTATAGCATTTTCATATTTGCCGAGAATCTGCTCAAGTGCTGCAGCTCTGTAAATGCTGTACACAAGCCCTGGATTCAGCTCACTTGCTTTCCTGAAGGATTTCAGAGCTGTTGAGTAGCTACCTCTGTTCAAGTAAGCCTCCCCTAGAGACTCCCAGCAGTTGGAATCCTTCGGATCAGCCCTGAGAGCTGCCTGCAAACTGAAGATACCAAGACATACATTTATTTAAATGAAATATGATACAACTTAAAATAAATTATTTCCTTTAATTGTATATGCTCAGGACACTAATTTTGTATTATATACTCTTCAGGACACAAATGCACAATTACATAGAACTTTTAAACAAAGCATAGTAGCTTTTTCATCTACAGAGGGCATTACTCAATTTTATGAATTGTATCTTAGCCTGGCTATTCAGTGCTATATCAGCTTGTATGTGCCTGTCACTAGGCTTGTTAATACAAAACACTGCTATGTTAAGACTACATTCTGTGAATTCTAGAACTGAAGAGAACTGAAGACAGACACAGTTTGCTCAGACCCATTTCCCATTGTTAAGTACAAGCTATCATCACCTAACTTATTTTGAAAACTTGCTATAAACAAAGACCATTTCATTGGGATTTGTAGAAAAGGATTTAAACCAACCACCAGTTGTCTTACTCAGCCACTGCTTGTGACGGCTGACCAGTTCTCAGGTAGTAAAGTCCACGATGAAGCCAGGCCCATTTTGCTGTACCAGGTCTTGCTTTTTCAGTTACTTCATTTAGGATTGACAGAGCAGTGTCCTAACAAAGCACCAAATGCCGAGTTAGTAAACAAAAAACATTAAAAAATATGACAATGACTTTCTATGTTTTCCTCAAAGCAGCAAGGTGGAGGATGGAAAAAAGAAGTTACACAAGTCAAATAAAGAAACCCCCCAACTTTCTCTTTATGTTCCTTACCAAAAAAATCCTTCATTTATGACTCTAATGTGTGATGACTCTAATGTTATGCTTGGTTCTCCCACCCTTCTCCCCAGCTACATTTAATTTGGAATTGGGACATAAAATTGAAGCAAGTCCAACTTTAAAAGCTGCTAAGCAATGACAGACCTTTTGTTTCCTGATTTTAAATACAGAGGAAACCTGAAGTGATTCCTCAAAGAGGAGGATTAATAGAACAACAACAAAACAGCAGTAATCTGACATTCTGAATGTACAATACCATGTCTCCAAGTTCCACACTTAGGTTGACAGCTGCTGTTCCAGATTCTTCATCTGTCTCATCCAGTTCAAAAGCCTTTTTATAGCAACCACGAGCTCTACTTTTGTCTCCAGCAATGTCTCTGTAGTAGTTACCTAGATAATAAAAGGCACTTCCCAAGTAGCTGTCCAATTTTGCAGCCTATAAGGAAATATGAACACATCATCAGACAGCATTCTGAAGGATTATACTCACAGACAGGTTCACTGATAACTACTTGTTCAGCCTCTGCTTACCATATTTTTTAAGCCACTTCTGCGATATATTTGAGCCGTCAAAATTTATTTTAAAATTGCATACATTACCTGAGCTTTAAATATCTGGAAAATCCATTACAAATCTCATGACACAAAGCATCTTGTATACAAAGTACTAAAACAGTTGTGCTAGGAAAAAGTAAATCTTTATGACATCTCATAATTTTCATGTTATACTCTGTTTCAATCATTATGTTCACACTCTTACCATATTACACCACTATTAACTCCAACCATTTCTAAATTTTCAGTTCCTTCTTAGATGCACTTGGCAGATTTGCTAAGAAACCCAGAGCCACCAAGCAGCAGGAAACAGCTTTGTCAATAATAATAAAGACTGCATAACATGGTTTAGAACCAAAAGAACAGTTCAACTACATTTGCCACTATACTGTGCTGTAATTAAAGTGCAAACAGTAGGCAATGATTTCAATTCCCAACACTTATCATAAGTAAAAACCATAAATATGGTGAGTTTACAGTGCCTAGAGTTTTATTTTGCATACTTCCAAGTTACTAATACAGATGTCAAACCAAATCTTTTGGATTCATGTTATGATCTATGTTCAGAGAAAAAGCTAAAACCCCAAACAACAGGAAAAGCATATAAATTATGGGGTTTGACCAACTTACATCCTTGGGCAGACAAGTGAAACCCTTACACCATTCTCAACTTTTTTCCTTCATGTTTTTTCAATTTGAATTCTACCCACCCCATTTCAAAAGGTCTTCAAAGACATATGCTGCAATCTAGAGGCCTCCACTTTCCAACTCCCAAGGAGAGAAGATTGAGGGAATCACCATGAAGTTTTGCCAATTAAAAGGCCTGAAGTATTAGTTGAAAAGAGGAAAACAAAAGCAGGGAGACTCAAGGTAATTTGAGTCACAGGCACAGCTCCCTGCAATGCCTTTTTGCACAACAGAACTTTGTTTGCAGGCTCTGGAGGCTCATACATTGTAATAAGGAGAATATTCAAGTCTCTCATTCCAGTCAGTGTATTTCCATATTTGGCTTCTGATGTAGGAAAACACAAATTCTATATCAACAGTTGAAGCAGTTTTTACCTTCAAGAACTGAGTGAGTGCTTTTCCTTTGTCTTTTTTTGTCTCATCACTCATGAACCAGTATGTAAGCCCCAGGTACTGATGATACTCTGCAGTTCCAGCTTTTCTTTCAATAGCATTTAGAAAACTAAACAAAATGAACACAGGTCAGGTCAGACAAATTCTCAAAAGCTGCAAAATACTATATTCTACCCCCTCACAACACTTCCCTGTTAGAAGAAAGAAAACAGAAGTCTACCTTTTTTCTGCTTGTTCATAGTTCTTTTGGGAATAATGGATCAAACCCTCTAGAGCATGGGCCTCAGCCAGATGAGGATGGGACAACAGAAGCTCTTGTGAAATCTGCAAAAGGATGCCATTTTCCCCTAGTTATTTCCCTTATGAAACCAAGAATTGTACTTAGTTCACAGGCATGACAAAAAGCACTAACCTTTGCAGCCTGATCCATTAAACCTTTGTTTAGATAAGCCTGACCTCTGAGAGCTAAAACCACTGGATCACTGCTTCCATCTACAATCTAGAAAACCAAGTAATAAACACAATTAATTTATTATCTCCCCACATTAAGAAGTCAAAATTGTCAAAAGCAGATAGACTGCATGAAGATAATGACAAGAAAGCATTTAGAGGTTTTCTCTATTAGCTGTGAGAAGATTTAGAACAATTCAGATGAAGATCAAGTATAAGATTGTAGAGAGCAAGGACAAAGGTACAGAAATATGTAAGAACAACAACAAAGAATGAAACTCTGGGACAAAAACAGGGGAAACAACTTTTGCTAAAGCTTAATCATTCAATCTTAAAGTAGCATGTTCTCCTTCATAACTAATGATAAGTGAGTGATGGACATGGAAGGCAGGATTATAACATGAATTCAAATGAAGATGAGTAACAGCATAGAAGTAGCAAGAAACCAACAACACTGAGCAAGACCAGACAAAGTCAAAAGTGACAGCTTCTAAAATTAGAATTGCAAATGAAAAACAGCTGCAGTGAAGCCGGAAAAAGCAGGGACAGAATAAATGTTTGAATTGCATGACAGCTGGTAGGAATGGTCTAAACCACAAAACTGAAAGGAGGCCAGAGTAGAAATATTCACATTAAGTACAGAAAGATAAGAGCACTTTTTAATATTTAAAAAAAAAACCCCAAACAGCTTAGTCAATAAAAATACCTGCTCAAGTGCTTTCATGGCTTCTTCTGCAGCATCAGCATCAGCTATTTTAATCAAAACCTCTGCTTTCAACTGAAGGGTAAGGTTCTTCCACTGAAAATTACGACCCTCAGGAGTTCCAAGAGCTTCAAGAGCTGTTGACAAGAAGAACCTTTCATCAAGTTAAAAGAGAAAAGTACAGAGAGCAGCATTCTTCCAAATAATTTTTAAATCTTATTAATTACAATTTTTCTCTCTAATAGAACACCATTCAGACTGGTCTCCCCCATATATAAGAATTTGTTCTGTAAAATTTCTATTAATTCAAGTTTAGAAATTAAGTTAATTCTAGAGGGTCATCTCAGATGCATGGATATTGATGGCTTTGTAGCTGCTGGCCTTTTAAACCAAACGCTACCATTTTTCTCATTGGAGTTCTAAAGAAACAATAACTTTTGAAGAAACAAATTTACCTTGGTGCCTGTACAAAAGTTACTTTGTACCATTTATTGCAGTTCTGATTACTTTTTGTACCCACAGTATCATCTCACCGCAGAGATTGAAGGCACCTCTGTTGAGCAAAGGCAAGAACTTCCTGGGTAACTCAATTAATCGTATTTATTTATTTTCATGTATGATGTATGATGAGCTTTTGTCTCATTTGATACAGCTACTAATACAGGACAAATAAAAAGCAACATTTCCCCCAAATCATCTCCAACTTTCCACAAAGAAAAATTTCTGAATCAACAGCATCTTCTAGAAAGAAACTTAACTTTTTCCACTGAAAAACAAAACTGGTTTTGTTTGCTCTGAGCTTGACATTTTAGTTGCATTTGGCACTAGCCAAACCTCACGCAGTCAAACAAAACACTCAATCTTTATTTATATTCCATATCATTTGCATCTACACAGAGTTATCTCTTCTCCAGGCTGGAAATGAACTTGACAGGCTATTTACATGTTCCCATATGCTGCATTTTTTTAATCCATTTGATCAACCTCATTTCTAGTCTATTAACTTCTATTCTTGCTTTCTTTTTGAGAAGGGGTGGATAGTTACCAAAACTACACACAGATTTCATTATGCTGCTGAAGTTCTTAAAGCCACTGTGTGTTGATGGTATGTTTCACTAAGCATTCCCTTCTCTGAAATTGCTAATATTTGCCTCGCCTGTAAAGCATCACAGAGGAAACAAACAGTGTTATTTTTTCATACCAAATGAGGACCTTCTGCACTCTTCTTCAATGAGAGTGTAAGGTAGCTTTGTGAGAACAGCTGTTCCCAGAACTCGATCATTCCACATTTAAAATAATGAATAAAATTCTAGAGTCTTAACACTAAGTTATACACTCTGATAATCCCCCTTGAAGTTTGCAGTCCGCTTTGCACAGCAGCAAACTCTAACCTTATTATTCAGCATTCATAAATAGCACAGGCATCAGGGAAAATGTCAGGGACACCTTCTTCCAGCCTGAAAACAGACATAATGACTACACTAGTGGTCTTTTTAACTTACTTTAAAAACCCTACACTCAGTGTTACAACTTTACTTCTTAACCCAAGGCTACTCAGTTTCCTTAACAATCAGGTAAGAGATCTTACCAATTACCATCTGGAAATCTCCTTTATCTTTGAGCTCATAAGCTCCTTAAAGTAGTTCTAAATAAGCAACTTTAAAAAGGCCATGCTGTCTACCCCCCAAAATTTTTTTCACATTAATTCTTTAACTCTAGTATTTCAGTTTTAACTATTTCAACCACTAAATATACCAGACCTTTCAGCAGTTTCCCTGACCTTTCCTAGAACCCTTTTTAAAATTCAGAGCTGTGCTACCTAGTTCCAAGCATTTGGGTGCCAAGACAGTTTCAGCAAGCAATTATGGAAACCCCTTAAAACTTCAGCATTTTCATCTTTATTTTCCTCAGCCAATTCCTAAGTTGGTATCTCAGAGTTCCTTAATGCTCTGTTTCCTTGTCTTGTTCTACACACACTGCTATTACTCACAGACAAGCTGTTAGATTAAGCTGCTGAAAAGAGGGGCCATGGTATAAAGTTACTCTGAACTCTTCTATACTGAACATAGATGGGAAAAGAATTACCTCATTTTCATTCTTTCTCCAATAAATTTCTTTTTTACCTATTTTGTCAGTTTTCATTTTCCCTCCAAGTTTATAAGTCTTTTGAATTTCCCTCACCAGCAAGTACTTTCCCTTGGTTTCCCATGACGGTTTGGCCAGATCTGTATAGTTTTACTTCTTCCAGTCTTTCTTGAGAAACTTTTCACTGTATTTGTCCCTGCCACACAAGAAGTCCACTTTAGCTGCCCCTTAATTTATAACCATTAGAGTGGCTCTGTTCAGCTGACATTTGCATCCCTAGATCACAATAATTGCCCTCACTGCCAGCTAGCACAGATGAGTTTTAATTAAGTGAGTTTTTTCAGATGCAGCTGTACTATGTATCATTTCTGCACTTTACTTTAACTTGATTAAAAATTTGTTTTTCAGGTTGAAACATGACATCTACCAGGCTGAATATTTGTGACACCTACCCTTGTGGTTTCAGGCATCTGTCACTGGCCAGCATTGGTCAACCATCAGCAGAAGCAGCACACCAGAAAATGTAAGCCTTCTAAATATTAACCACCAGACAGCTTTCTGGATCCACATAGCCAAGCATTTTCCCTTTTACTGAGACTAAACAGCATAAGGCATTTTTCAGCTGTATAAACCAAGAGACGCAGCAGAAGCTTGAGACTGCAAAAAGCAAGGGACTGTGACCAGTGGTAATTCAGACCTACCACACAAAGGCCACATTGGCTGCAGTACAGAAAGCAGCACAGCTCTGCAGTTGCTCTCTTAATTATCAAGCAGTTACCTTGATTGCAGGACAGGACAGCATTCCTGTGTTCATGGATTTTCATCTGTGCCTCTGCTAGATAATGCCAGGCTGCTGGACACTGGTTAGTCTTCTGCAAACCTAGTAAGAGTTTAAAAAAGACACTTTAAAAAGTTGCTTAGGGTTGCAAAGACACTGTAGCTAGTAGATACTTTATTTCCATATAACACCACCAAAAACATGTTATCAATCAGATAGTAAGACTTGCAGTAATTTTTTCTGAGTCTTATTTCAGACTGTTTTGGGCATAGAGGCCTCCATGCAACTAGGCAAAAGCCAGGAAGCATGCAAGTTAGGCTTAATATAACATTTTAATGTTATCTATATATAATGTATATATAAAACATTACATATAGTGAAACTTTTTCATGAACCTGTCTTAATTAAAGATTGACCAATAAAATTAATTTCTATCTTCTGATATATAACTAAGTAATGCCTGGAAGCCTCAACACCAAAGATGCAAACACATGTCTTGTTGGAGCAGACATTATGTCCAAACTCTATGTATTTACACATTTTACCAAAAGCTCATCTTTGTGTTCTCTCCACTGTAAGCAACATCTATGCATAAAAGTACAAACAGAAAGACAACTTAATATTAATTAAAATAAAATACTATCTTTTGTCAAAACATACAATGACCATTTAAGCCAGAAGAATTTGTTTTCCAAGGAACACTTTTTCCTCTTCATGTGCTCTTTGGCACATGAAACTTGTATTTCATATTTTAGGCAAGACATTGTTTCACTGTAGAATATTCCAAAATTCCATTTCAGAAACACTCTTATTCTAAGCCTAGAAGGATGGATGCAGGACATCATAGCATAATCCAACTGACTTAAGAATGTTTAAGAATGCTTTAAGAATCCCAATTATTTACCCAGTTTTCACTATAAGCTGCCACAGCAGCACAGTGAGAGTGGGCAGTTTCATTTTCCCACTAATATATTTCGGAGTACTTTGGAGAGGGTTTTGCCATTTCAATATAAGCAAGTTAATTTACAGATAAGTAAGCCAAGTCTTCAGCAAATATGGTTACTATAAAACAACAACAAAAAAGAAAGAAACTCTTACAATATTTCTCTCTAGATACTCAATGTAAGTCTTCACCCAATATAAGTGTTAAATAGGTTTTAAAATGAAGTAACTTCAGAGAAAAGTAATTTTTTTTCAGGTAGAGAAATGCAGCGACTCTACTAGAAAAGTTGCGTTACATTTTACTTCATAAATTCCACATTCCTTCGTTTACTGCTATTGCTTCATTTAGTGTTTCATATAGTTATTTCCCCAACAACAGTAGGAATAAAAATAGTTTACCTTAAAACACTACAGAACTGGCTACAATACAAATGAAAGCCTTCAGGAATGTTATACTTAGAGCTGTATTTAAAAAACCTCAACACAAGCAGACGAAGTGCTCAGTGCTCTTTTAAAATCTAGCTGGTGGTAGAACTTGCAACCTGCTATGCAAGTATAAGATTCCCTGGCTTTTCAACATTACCTAAAGCTGGTATTCAATCTATAAACTACTTACATCTCATATTACACACTTACCTTCAGTAAGACTCTTAACAGCCTCCTTGTATTTATTTTCTTTGAGGCATTTTATACCAAAACCAATGATGCCTGGACTACTGTTTGCATCCATCTCCAAAAGCCTAGAGAAACAGTGCAGCGCCTGTTCTGACGAAGTACCTGGTTTTAGAAAAAGACATGTTTTGCAGAGTTTTAGATTGAAAAAACAACTGCAACAGCTTACCTTATCTGTCTAAATGATCATTATCCTTAGAGTTCAAAGTGATTTTCCAAAGGCACTACACACTTATCATCCTCTATCCCGTAAAAAAACCAAAACCCAAGAAGCTGGGTACACAGTACTGTGAAACAAAATAAACTGAGTGTCTGAAACCTGAATAACCACTTTTGTTAAATTATTCCAGGTATACTTCCTTTATTAATAAATATTAATTCCTTCATATGCTTTTCATGTAAGTTCAGCTGAATGCCCACATGTCAAAGTCTGCCACAAATAAATCAAAACATTTTCCTTCCAGATGAGACATTGTTTAGCTACCAGTTTGCTGTGATAAGCCTGCTGAAACTACCTTGCCATGAAATCATATAATTTAATGTTTCGGCTTAATTTTAACTGATGACACTAACTTTTGACACTTGTATTTAGCATTGTATTTGCAATGTTTACAGATACTTTGTAACTTGTTGCAACAAATTTCAAATTCTTATTTTCCTAAAAGAATTATTGATTCATGTGGTGCAACAGCTGCTTTCATCTGCATCTGCTAAAGGTGACTTTACAATGCATCTGAATAAATAAGCCTATGAGAAGTGCAGGACATGAAGGATTAAAATATAGGACTCAGATCTAAACAAACAGCCTTACGAAAACTTAAGCAGCATCATTCCTGCTCCAAGAAGCTTGTAGGACAGTGAGATGTTTACCAGAGTGCTAGTATACAAGAACTGCACTGACCTTTTCCTTTAAAAAATTAGTTTCTGCCTGTTTCTCCAAAATATAAAGCATTTTCAAACACTTTACAAATGTTTGAGTCTGGGCCTCATTTGTCTTCATACTTTCAAAACAAAGTGAAACATTCTTCCTGGCTTTATTTTGCTACATTATTCCATTTCTTCAAAACAGGAAACAGCCTTTTTCTACCTAAGCTGAAAGTTATTTCTAGAGGGTTTTTTTTCCGATTTGGTTTCCTTGCTTTAAAAAGAAATAAAATGAACTTCTGATGCCTTAAACAATAAAATGAAAAGCTAAAATCTAATAATTATCTTTGAAAATTATGAGAAAATGTCCAACACTATTGCAATATTGTTTAGTAAATGACTCAAAATTGTAATGTATAGTTTCAGATCTCTGCAATTCTGACTATGTTTTGGTTTTTTCCCCTCAAAGATTCTTCTTTTCTACTCAGAATACATATCTAAACAGATCTGTTTATTCCCTATTCTGTTATTTCTAACAGAGTTCCAAAACTGTTTATCTGGGGTTTTTTGTGGTTTTTGTTTGTTTGTTTTTTGTGATGAACGAGAATCTGTGTAAAGAATAACCTAAGTGCAGTCCATTGTGAACCTCAGAGCACTGGCTAACACCTTTTAATTTTTTCTTAAAAGATCAAGAAGCTAATCTTCATTTATCTTCCCAGCAGACTCTCCAGCTGCTTTCAAGTAACGCATTTTTTTTCTTTGAGACTTCAAAGAGTTGGACTTAACTCACAGGAAGTTTTTGTTCTTTAGTCACTACTCAGTTACAGGGCTAGGAAATGACAAGTCACAGGACCAAACACCTTTTTTCCAGAAACACAACACAGAAGAGTGTACTTATATACTCTTTGTGAAAAGTAAAAACTTGTAAATAGATTGTCACAAAACCAAATATTTAAAAAAATTAAGCCGCAGAAATGTCTAAATCCATCCTACTCACCTGACTGAACAAAGTGCAAGCAAAGTACTTCCAAAGGGTAACTCATAGTAGGGTACAAAGCCATCATATCCTGACAGGCCTTTTCCAATCTAACTAGTTCATGAGGAAACTTGAAAGGAAAAAAAAAAGTAAACAGTTACTTGTTTGAGTTCTCAGATGTGAAATAATACACCTATTTTCTAACTAGAAAGACACTTTAACATAAACTTACTTTTGACAAGCACTGTATGAATTCTTTGTAAAGATTTTGGTGGTCTTCACCAGGAACAGTGTCAGCAGAGTCCAGCGCATGTTCAAATGCGGTCAAAAGCTAAAATAACAAAAAATCAAGAGTGCAAAAAAAATTAATCTAGGGAAATGTTACCTTCATAAAACAGATTATTTTAGTTGGAAGGAACATACAACAATCACCTAGTCCACATGCCTCAGCACCTCAGATCTGGCCAAAAAATAAAGCATGTTATTAAGGGCACTGACCAAATGCCTCTTGAACACTGATAGATTGAACACTGATGGGGGCGTCAATCGATTTTCTAGGAAGGCTGCTTCAGTGTTTGAATACCCTTTTGGGAAAGAAATGCCACGTGTTAAGTCCTGTGAACCAGTCCCACACATTCTATCCCTAGATGCTAGAAAGGATAACTCAGCACCTCCCTCTCCACTGCCCCTGCTCAGAAAGCTGCAGACAATGGAGGGCACCCCTCAGTCTCCCCCAAACTAGGAAAACCAAAGTTATCATCTGCTCCTTACAGGACATGCCTTCCAGCCACTCCATATTAAAGTGCATAGTTACATGTTATTACCTAGATAATTGTCATTAAGTTTACACTAGTGCTATGGACAGAGAAAGTAATGAAGCAAGTTCCTCACCATGAAGCAGCACTCAGCATCTAAAGCATCTAAATCGTCTAGTACAAGATGAGGCAATAACATGCTGCCACATAAGGTAAGATGGTACAAGGAAGGTAAAATTTTTAAGAACATACGTTCTTCTTCAAACCTAATCTCAATGCACAGAAGGAAATTAGGTTACTATCCTGTAAAGTTAGCTGTCAGCCCTTATCTTCACTCTTGTCTAGAAGTCTAGTATTTTTTCTTGACTCTTTATGTACTGGGGAACACAGGCACCAGAGGCTTATAAACAAGCATGCTAAACAAAAAGTTGTTTACAAAAAGTTGTACACAGCTTGTCACTAGAGAAATACTGAAGTGTGCTGCCTGTGTGTGACGTCCACATCCTTCCAGGTTCAGGTGCTTTACTCAACTGCAGTAAACTGTAGATTTGCATGTGAAACCTATTCCTGATGTTTATGCTATTTTAAAAATATTTTGAGATTATTTTTTTCTTTACAAAAAAAGAAATCACTGCTGCCTCAGCATCTCTTTTCAACATTAGTTGGTAAGTTAAAGCCTTTGTCTTCTCAAAAGTAGAGATTCAGATTCAATTTTCTGCCATCTGAAATTACTTCAATTTGTATTTTCTCCTTTCTGAAATACTGCCATCAAGTAGACTGGAGATGAGAATTTTCTACCTTTCATGTTGAAGGAGGTTCATCTTCCAAGACCAGGTAAATCAAATAAAACAATATTAACTTTGTCCACAGAGAACACAGGAGGAGTATAATTCATAATCATTCTGTTTGGTTTCAATCACCTTTGACACTTTCCTAATAAGTTAAAGCTTAACATCCAGAAGAGAGAAGAAAATTTGAACCAAAATATTCCTATCTAGGATAAAGAATAGGTAAAAGGAAATAGAAAAAAAAGCCACCTCACAAAGCCATCTCTTCCAACTTGGACGAAAGCAGGGGGAGGTTTGTTGCTTAGAACATCTGTATTGGTTTTGTACAGCAAAGCTTTGTGTCTTGGATTATGGAACCAAAAATGTGTATTCTATTTTCATCTGCTGAAAGCAGTTGGGGAAAGTTTTTTGTTTCCTTTATCTTGTTACTCTGAGGGGAAGGGGTGGATGCCTTTCTGATAATGGTTCAGCTGTTAAAACCGGGTGGGGTACTGTTCCTTATGTCTTTCACCACCCATCCTCCCTCCAGGGGGATATTTTCTGCTAATGGGCCATTAAGGCTCACCAATGACATGACACATTTACATCATCCCATTGTGAGATGCTCCACCCAGTGGTGGCGAGCTCCAGGGTCCCTACCTAGATAAAAACTGAGACTCAGAACACCAGGCATGCTGTTTTCCACTGGATTCCAGAGGAAGATCAAACTCATTTCACCATCACTGGACCTTTCTTCAAAGGGATCATCTCTGTTCCAACAGACCCCAAAGGGATCATCTCTACCCCCACTGAACCACATCTGTTTTCTCCAGGAGGACTGCTTCCAAACATCCTGACCAACAGGGTGTCAGGTCGTGTCCCTGACTCTGTTTGGACGGTTGTCTGGGCTTTTTGTTTGTTTGCTTGACTTTTTGTACTATTATATTTGTATTTTTAATATTCCTAGTAAAAGAACTGTTATTCCTATTCCCAAATCTTTGCCTGAAAGCCCTTAATTGCAAAATTATAATAATTGGGAGGGAGGGGCGTTTACATTCTCCATTCCAAGGAAACTCTAGGTTTCCCTAGCAGATCCCTGTCTTCTAAACCAAGACACTTTGCTAGCTGGAGGCTAAGCAGGGTGGGTTCTATGAGAATCCAAGCTGCCAGAAACTTCTCCCATGTCCAAGAGACTCGATGCCAGCTGGCTTCAAGACAGACATTCTGTTGGCTGAGGTTGAGAGCATCAGCAATGCTGATAGTGTCTCTGGGATAACAAGCAGAGAGATGAGGGAGAATATTTGAGATCAAGAAAGTGACCCATGCTGGAGGAGTCTTACTGAAGGACTACACCCTGTGGAAAGAACCATGCTAGAACAATTTATGAAGAATTCAGGTGACTCATTACAGCTAAGGCTCATCTCAGGCTGCTGTGCACTTGCTGTATTTGTCAGAAAGTAAAAGTGCCCAGCTTCTCCTCAGAAGCTTAACCTCCGAACATTGAGACAGACAACTCCAACAGGCTTCAATTACTAGTTGCACTGTACATATATATGTACCTAGCTGAACAAGGAGTGAGAAACATTACCAACTGCCCAGTCTTATTATCCTGGTTCCTTGTACTGTCTTTCAGTAACTGGATCATCTTCTTCCAAAGTTGATGAAGCTCCGTCTTTTCTGCACCTTCCTCCTGTTTCATCCTTATTAGTTTCTGCCAAGTTTCAGCCACCTGTCAACAGGAACAAATGATCCCTGCTGTTACTCTTTAAAGAGCTGAAAGTACAATATAAGCAGTCAACCTGTCACCAAAATTCACTGAAAACTGGGTGAATATACTCCTGAACACCAATGTAGCTTTAAGAAGTCATCATCATTTATTGGGTAAGGGATGTGTGGGGGACTGCTCCACCTAGAATGCATTCCAATCCTCTGCAAGTGCATTGCTTACACACAGTCACCACATACATATTATAATCACTTATTACCATAAAACCCGCCCCTGGTTCAGTTTTTTTATGCTCTTGTTTGGCTGCAGCTGTATTCCTAAGCCAGATGTCCTCCCGTTATCTTTCTTCAAATTTACCTGCTTTCTGATTAAATAAATAGAAATCCCAAAGCACTGAGTGAGACCTCTCCACCTTCCAAGGTACAGTAAAGTAGAGAACATCAAGAGTATATCAATTCTGACTCTGGTTCCTGGAGGAAATCAACCGTAAAAGTAGACCTAAAGATCTAGAGCACTGCAAACAGAAAGAGAACAAAAGTAGCAGTCCACACTGAAATTCCAGTGTGGAAAAGTCAACAGAATCTGAAAAGAAAAAATAGGACCCTGAAGATTAACTTCAGTTTCTTGTTCCATATAGAGTAAGTATGCCTTCATATGCTAAACTATTAGCATTAAATTTAGTTTATGAAGCTGGTATACAGCGAGGCTTTGGAGCTAATTAATAGTCTTCAGCCCCACACACTGTGCTATGTAAAATTTTTCATCTTCCATTGCTGAAGGAAATGTGGGAAGATGACATGGACTACAATCATGCACCACCATTTGTGCACCATTTTCAAAGAGCAAAGGAAAAGTGAACAGCATGCCTCCAAAATATACATGCTGCAACATTATTATAGAGATTGCAGGAAACATTACTGTTGAACCATACAGGCATTTAACAACTCCACCTCATGGTACTGACCAGTGTCACAATAATTTCTGCAAAGCTTGTGTTGCTCTGAAGAGGCTTTTCGTGCCCTTATCACTGTGCTGAGAATGCAGCACACAAAACACATACAGTCGAGTTCAGGTTGTGTATATATCCCACCTTACCCCCTAGAATGGAGATTCAGGAAAGGACCCCACCAGCGAAGGACTCATCAGACATGCAGCACTGGCTAGGACTGGCATGCAGTCCAGGCAAAGGACACCTGACTCACACACACTGTGAACTGCACATTTGATACCACCTTTGACTTATAGAAAAACAATGGAAAAATGCCATTCTGCCCTTTCAGTCTGTCCCCGTCCTGTCACTTTAATGGTTTGCATCCAAGTCTCACCCAGTGGAAAAAACAAAATACAGTTAAAACCCGTTCTTCCTAGTTGTGGTCCACAAGGAGGTATGTGGCCTGTAAGAGTGGAGATTTCTTGATGAGAAGTAGTTAGATCAAATGGAAAATTATTGTTAGAAGAAAAAGTGCTTGACCTACCTCTAAATATTTCTTTTCTTGATGGTATAGTTCCACAAGCTTGTTACATACATCACACCATTTCTGCTTGTCACCACTAGAAAGGAGGAAGAAAATCCCCCCAAAACAAGCTAAGTTTTTCATATAATAGTGTAATGTTTTTCAAATTCTGACAAATAATTTTCAGTAAGTTCAGCTGTCAAACTAATATTTAGAATAAATACTACAAATTGCCCTAGAAGTTTTACTAATTGCTGCTCTGAAAAAAAAAATACTCTCAGGGATTTTTTGATCAGTTTTCAAAATAAGGGAACAACCAAACACTCCAGTCAGCTACAGTGACAGCTGAGTTAGATTTGTTTAAAACTGTGCCTCTATGAATTGCATTACACATACCCTGTGATCTTAAAGCAGTGAAAAATAAGCCTTCTTACTAATGCAGGCAATGAACTATCAGCAATAAATGCGTCAAGGCCCTGAGTTTAGACAGGAATAGGATAACATGGAATTCCTTAAACTACTAGTCTCAAGTACAATTAAACTAAGAGAGTTTTTGCTCCACCAAATGGGACAGGAAAAGGAAACCTTACCTAAGTAGAGAAAACCTCAGCAAAACTGCCAAACCACTGACATGAGAAGGCTTTAAAAACCCAGAGTCTATACTATACCCAAAGTACATCACCAACGGCATTCACTGAACTAGAAATCTTAAGACTGAATTTATGGCATTCAATATGCTTTACCTTTCATAGAGTTCCAAGAGTTTTTGGTAAACATCTGCTAAGTCTCCTTTGACATCTGTTTGGTTGGGTTTCTCATACAAATTTGCTAATCCCTTAAAAAGAACCCAAAAAAAGTAAAGGAAGTAAGATTTAATGGCAATGCTTATGTTTTATGAGAATGATACTAACTCTGCATATAAAAAATATTCCATTGCCTTCAATGGGGTCAAGTGTTAAGGCAGTAATCACTGCGCAGAATTCTGCACAGACCACTCAATCTACTTATATTAAGTGAAAAGCTTTCTTCACTTTTTAAACTAATACCAACAATTCTTTGAAACTTGTATATATTACATGATGATGTCTGCACAAAAGACAATATAAAAGTTCACTAGGCCATATGGTAATATATATATAATATACAAAATATATAATTATATATATATACCCGCAAGTATTGTATCAAGAAAGCCAGAATCAAATTGCAAAAGCGAGGATATTTCAACATATACTGAATTCAGGCCCTAACAATTATACTTTAAAATAGCATTTATACTAAGAAAATACTAAGAACCTTATTATCTTAGAAAAACATTGATTGTTGATATCAGCAACAGACAATATGAAACCTTATGTTTCACGAATCAATAAATAACGAAACTGTAGGTTGCAAATCTATATTACAATAGGCTGTAATGCACAATAGGCTGTGAATTACAGCCCGTTGCAATACAGCTGTACAGCTATACACAGCTATTTTAAATGTACACTTTTGCTTTCAAGTAGCAACATTCATTAACAGTCCATTTGATGCTGAAAGCTGGAAAAATACATTGCTAGATAAAACATTTTCTCTCTGTAAGAGAAGAACTCTCAAGTTCCTTGAGAGCTACAAACATACATTCTTACATGGACAAATTTACTGTATTTTTTTCATGTTCTCCCTTGCATGTCTGACAGATGTGCAGTCTACAGAAGAAATACAAGCTCAAATATACTGAAAATAAAGTTCACCGTGGTTTTACATTGGACACAAAACTGATAGGAGCCTCACCTACTCCAAAGCTTCTGTGGAACTTAAAGGCCCCACGAAAACAAGATACAAGTCTTAGCTCTGCTTTATTCTGGTATTCAGCTCCACAGTGATAATTCTGAGACAAACAAAAGATGGACATTCACATACCTGCCACGCCAGTAACTGGTTTGGTTCAAGTTCAATAGCCTTCTTGTATGCTCCTTTGGCCTGATCAGGCTGCTCTAACTCAGCAGCTGCAAGGCCAATGAATACCCAAGCATTGTAGTTATTTTTTTCTTGCTTCAAGACTGCCTAAAAATACATAATTTTATGTAAAACTGATGAAAGAAATGTAACTTATAGATCCATGTACTGAGTTTTATCACTACAGTTTGGTGGATTATTTTATATGGCAATATTAGAAGTTAAGTAATTTTCAGGAAGATTGCTGAGATTAGCAAACTGAGTTTCTTATGCCAGAGGATGCTTCATACCCAAAGTGTTGAGCTAGTAACCCGTATCTGCAGCCCAGCAATTAAAGCACTCCTATGAGGTCTGGATTAGAAATGGATTTTTATCTCTGTCATTCTAGACCTATGACTTATTGCCACATGTAAGCAAATTCAAAAGGAAAGGGAATGAAAGTTTACATGTGGGAAACTAACATAAGTAATTAAGTTAAACCTGAAAATCCACCTCAACTGTCACATCAATAAAACAGTCTACACTCTATTACACTGCTATATACACCACTATTGTACTGCTATAGTGGTATGGGGGAAAAAAAAGTGCAAAAAGCCCCAAACTTACCTTCCAAGTATAAAATTAATTACCTTGCAATGTTTTAAGGCCTCCTTATATTCTTTATTTCTTATTGCATCTCTAGCACTCTTTAATGCTGCCTTCACCTCCTTATTTGACATTGTGGCTGCTAAATACAAAGGATGTTATCATCAGTTCTTGTAAAACAAGATATTCGGACTCATACAAAATATTTATACCTTTATTGCAGAGATTATTTTAAACAGAGAAATATAGTGCAGTATGCCAAAATATATACAACACTAGAAACAGATGAAAAAAATAACACGGTTAAAACTACTCACTGAACCCAACCCAGGGTTATTCCAAACAGTTAAATGATACAAAGTTGCTATGCAAAATTGAAACTTTTTTCACAGGTTAAGATAAATTCAAGGAAGAGAAGAAGTGTTTTAAGAGCCTGCAGCTAAGACTTGGAAGAAAATACCCTACACCTCTTTAAAAAGAAACTAAGCAGCGAACTGCGCTTAAGACCGCCGGCGCCCGAGAAATGTGTTCCAGTGGCAGCAAAGAATCAGGGCTTTTCTTGTGTGCTTTCCACAGCAGCACCATGGCCATCCGTCACTTACACTCCGGTGTGGCCCACCCTGCTCCTCTCCTTTCACGCACACTTAGGCGGACTTTGGTTCTGACTGCAGCCATGAATCAAAAAAGAAAAAGCATTTAAGGACACACCGAAGAGCATTCATGCTTTAAAACACAATCAGGCACTGTTTTGGTGTATGTTGTACACCAAAATGAACTTTAGAAATACCACAGTCAAAGCTGCCGAGATAGGATGAGACTGAGAAACAACAGTGCTGGTGCCAGCACCCAAAAAGATGAAAAAAAACCAACCAGCTGAAGAACAAAAATCTTTTTAGGAGCTGCAAAGCAAAAATAAAGGAATGGTTGACTGGCAATGAAAAGACATAGGATGACACCGAATTTCAAAGATTCCCTCAGAACCTATAAAGAACTCTGTCAGACTTGCACTGCTCAGCAGCTCCTGGAGATAAATTTGCTTCCGACGGCGGAGCTGATGCTTCGGCCATCACAAACGCACCCCACTGCGGGCACGGTCCAGCATGAGCTACACAGTCACCTACAGGCAAAATACCACTTCGGCGCAAATCCGGCCACCGGGCAGGCGGCCGGGCCCCAGAGCGAGGCCATCCAGCCTGGCCTGCGGGTGGGGTCCGGAGTCCGCGGATGGGGTTCGGGCTCACGGGCCGCCTGAGGAAGCAATCCACGCCTGCAGCCCCCCCAGGGAAAACCGCGGCGAACAGAGCCACCACGGCGCGTCACCACCCGCTCCGGCCGCACCTTCATCTACCGCCGCCTCCGCCACCTCAGCCACCGCCCGGCCGCATGCGCACTCGGACCGCGGGGTAGTGACGCGCCAGGCCAACCACCATTTTCTCTTGGGGCACTGCGGGAGAGGTAGTTCCCATCTCCCGGGGCACGCTGGGAACTACAGGCCGCCGCCCGGGGTACCGTGGGAGTTGTAGGCCGCAGTGAGCGGATAGCGTGCGGCGGGGTCAAGTCTTACGCTGTGGCTAGAGCTCCAGAATCTGCTTTCGGAGCTGCTGCTCCTCTTGATTCGGGAGCTGGAGGCCACGGTGGCGGAGCAATGCGAGACGGCGGGCCGCTGGGGCGAGCCGGGTTGGCGCTGCTCCTCATGGCTGCCGGGGCGGGAGCGAGGCCGCGCCCCACCGCCCACGGGGACCAGCCCCCGTGTAACGTGGTGCTGGTGGCCTGCGACTCCTTGGTGAGTAACCGGGGCCTGGAAAAGCACCCTGACAGGTAAGAGAGGGCGGGAAAATTCCCGGCGTTGGCCTGGACAGAACCACCGAGGATGAAGCACTGCGGCCGTATGGACGCATTACAGAGGCCAGAGGCATGGGCATGCGCAAACGGGAGTTTATTGGGCAGGACGCCCGCGGCGCCCGAGGCTCGGAGGGGGCTGCGGTATCTGCGGGCCGGCTGTGTGGCAAGGCGCTCGCATCCCCGGTGTTCCAAAACAAACGTGGCCCGCTTCCCGGAAGGGTGCGCCGTGCTCCCATCAGAGACATTACAGCAGTCAAAACCTCTGCTCAGGTGACTCCCACGGTCTCGTGTGGTATAGCTTGTCACCCGGGAGGCGTGCCTGCCAGCAGGACTCCGTGGCAGGGCAGCCGCCACTGGAACGGGGCTAATGTGTAAAGTGAATGCTCTTCTGTTGGCTTGAAAAGGTTAATGACAAGCAAGGTCACTAAACACTGTTATCCTTCCATTGTAAATCCCAAGAATGTTAAGTTTCCACAACAAATGGGATAGAGAATTTCTGTAATCACAGATGAAATTACTGATTTATTCGGCATCAAATACTGGTTTACTGAGGGTATTTTAAGGTATAACAACACAATAAACTCAACAGACCTGTATCTATAGCAGTAGGCATCTAGCAGCTTCATTACTGTGATTTATTAATATATTGGGGTTAACCCTCAGACACATAGAAATTTTTCCATTCACAAATACTAATCCTTGTGTGCATCTTCACAGTTTTCTCACTGTGCCCACCCAGCACACTAGAAATGCTTTGATGTATGCTTTACTCTGAGGATCCTTGGTTTCTCTTATTCATCTGAACACTACTTGTGGAATCAAACATAAGCTCCATGGTGTTAAGCTCCAGGTGCTTTCAAATTTCATCACTTCTCTTTCACTATTGAGGAAGTTTGATTCCTAGCCTCCTTGAGCTTCCATCCTTGACTGTACAAATAAAAGCACTTGGCTTCTTGCCTGCTGCCTGTTTTTCTTGGGATGAATTTTTCTTAAATATTTGGTATAAACATATCTTTTTTCAAACCCTATCTTTAAACACATTTGTTGTGTTTTCAAAGATAAAGAAATAGCTCCTTCTTCATTAATATATTAGCTCCTTTTTGACTTTCCTTCGACTCTACTCTCTGTTAATTTTCAGTAAACCATCTCTCTTGATATTCCAAAATAATGCATTTTTTTCTCCAAATTTTCGGCTTTTACTAGAAGTCTATTTACTAATAGTTGAAATTACAGTTTAGGTTTTTAAGGTTTTGAGGGTTTGTCAATGTTCATTTCATATCCAGAATGCTAGCAGAGGCTGCAGACAAACCTTAGGTGAACTGTTACATGTCCCCTTTAAGCAGGAAGATTCTCGTGAACTATATTACAGGGATTAATGAGGTAACCCTTACAGAAAAGAAAGATAAAACCCACAACGTTTGTGGAATTCTTATGTAAACAATTAAGAACAAGCTGCTGTTTCTGAAAAGTATCATATTTGCATAGTGCATACAAAGAATATAGTAAAAAAAATGTGTTCTGTAAGATTTTTTTTGGAAATGGATTTGAAGATGAACCATTTTGATTACATCACTAGTAGAGAATAGGAAGGATTTGGTACTGTTGAAACTAACAGTTTTTCTGGGAAAAAAGTTTAGGTCCTGCAGGCTGTTCAAAGGTCTGGACTTCTGTTAGAAAGTGTGGCTGCCTTTGTTTTGGGTCACACTGCTTATGAAGGAATCACACTTGTTTTGCCAAGTGGGACAAAAGTTTTCTTCTCAGTGATGCTGGATTGTGTTTGGCCTGCAGAACAGTGACCTCTGGCTTGAACAGCTAGCTTTCTGCTGCTGTGTCATGTCAGGCATTGTGCTATTCCAAGGGTTTCCTAGTTGTCATGGGTTAACACAGTGTGACTTTTAGTTAAAGAGAAATATAGAATATTGCCTTCTTAGGACCTTAGAAAAAAGACAGGGACCAGTCAGAAGCTAATTTTAGATATTGACATATGTTTTAAACACTGAGAACGCTGAATAGAACTTTGGAGGAATACCCACATAAATTGAGGGTGTTCAAGCCAGTTTTGTTTTTTTTTTTTT
>VYXD01011662.1:69437-153028 GCA_013397195.1 Hylia prasina | reverse complement strand
TTTTTTTTTTAATTAAATCTGTGTTAAAAATCTTGTTTAATCCAGTTTCTAAAGTAATGTTAATTTCCTCTTATTTTTTAGGTAAATTATGAAGCTATTAAAATACCCAAGTGGTCTTCTCTTTCAGAGATGCATCCAGTAGACTATTACTCATCGTACACCAAGAATTGCACAGGAGAGTTTACAAAGGAAGAAGTGAGAAATATTAGAGCATTTTATTATGCTATGTGTGCAGAGACAGATGCAATGCTGGGTAGGTTATGACTTATTATACAGTAGGTTTTCTTGTTCTGATTTTTTTTTAAAGAAAATGCTGATAAGGCTGATCTTTGGAGGAAAAAAGATAGAAAATAAAACACCACAATTTGCATCTGGGAGTAAGTTGTGGAAGTTGCTTATTCAGTATATTGATAAATGGCAGGGTAGCCTTTTAGGTGAATTGAAAGCACTGAAAAGTAATCACAGCCAGCAGTCAGAAGCTCTGCAGAAAACCAGCGACTGCAGCAAAATATTGCATGACCCATTACACTGTTTTAAAACCTAATGGGAAAATTACCCCACACAAACTGCCCCTCCTGTCCATCCCCTTTTGACAGCACTAGGAGAGACCATAGGTGGGGACAACAATTTTACTGAAAAACTTGCAATAAACACAACAATATCAATTTAAAAAAAGGCCATAGAGGGAGAGTGCTCTACCCAAAAGAAAGATGTTTACCAATACAAAAGCAAAACCACTCCTCTAAGAGGGTATTCAGTGTGGTTTCCCCAGACAAAGGCAAGATGGCACCTGTCCTCTCCATCACCTCCACACTGGACCATGCAGCTCAGGAAAACAAAAGCAATAAGGCAAAAAAGTTTCTGCAGTTTATTATCCTTCTCCCAGCCTGGAAACAATGGTAAACAGGGACAAAACAAAGCCTGGAGAGCTAATTGATCCAAATAAAGAGTCCTGCTGCTGAACGTGCTGGCCCTAACAGTGGCAGCAGTGGCAGAAGCAGAGGTGGTGGCAGCAGTTTGTCTCATCTTCCCTCAGCTCCAGCAATAGTTACAGCTTGTCAGGGTTTCAGAAACAGTTACAGTCTCTCATGACTTCAGCAAGGGTTAAGGGTACAGTTCACACCTTTCCACCACTGAGGTAAGACTGAATCAACTTCAACTTATCTTGATGTTTCCTGCTGAAAACCATGCCTCCTCCATGACATAGGTGGTATGTTATTAAACAATGCTGGAAACTCCACTCCTCTTTTCCTCTGTACCCAGGACATCATGTACCAGAGAAACTAAATCTCTTTGGTTAAATGCTAGCTGAAATAATGGAAACATTTTTGTGAAGGGGACAGACTGTAAAAGCTGAGCTGCAAGAAAAGATAAATCATAGGGCATAAGTGGTTTTTCTTAGAGATTGATTTCAAATGTGTAACTGTAGCTGTTACACATTGACTGAATAGTGAGGTGACATTTGGGGTGTCCATTAGAGGCATATTATTGAAAGTTATGATGAAATAATTAATTGTACATTCAGAATTCTTCAGTTTGCAGGAAGGTCTTCAGATAGAAAATTTATACTGCGAGTTGAGTCTTAATTTACAGCATTTTGTTTTTTGATTTGAAAAGTGACCATGAATGAACAAGAATTTGTTTGCATACTAATATGAAATTTGTGATCAAAGAAGCTGATCTTTTAGGCATATGTCCTAAACCAGGACTGCATATTAGATTGATAAAGTGAATTAAAAGATACATAATTGCTCTTCTGAAATAAACCCCATCCACCCCTTGGCTCCTTGGCTAGCTCAGTTTCTTGGGGGGCTTGGGGGGGTATCTCAGGGAACAGGGCAAAAGATTCCAAAAGAGGCTTTCACGCCCTGAATTATTCCAAGGCTTTATTCTTGAAGGGTTCCAGGGAAGAAAGGGGACGAACAAGGAAGAACTGGGCCTTATCTAGTTTCCAGCTCAGGAAGGATAGTTGGACCTCAGCCAGTTGGGTCAAGAAAGGAAGGAAGGGTTGAACTACATGGTTACAGGCATCAGGGGGTTCTGGGGGAAAAACCATTCCCCGGTGGAATACAGCACTCTTCCTCATTTTATGAATGAAAAGAGATCAATGCGAGACTTACAGCTTTAGGAAATGAAGGGATTTCAAAGTAACTGCACTGCAGTTGTAATTTTACAACACCTTTTAACTAGTATGTTTAGGAATGAATAATCCTAAAGTTTTAATATTTAAGATCCTAAGTGCTTTGCTTAACTACCAATTTTGTTGATCTTGGTCTTGATTGATCTTTGTTGCATAAATGTACATGCAAAAAGAGAGGAGTACAAGTTGTGTCTTCGTGGCGCAAATGTATGTGCAACAAGAGAGGAATTTCCTCCACTGACTAGGAGGGTTCCTTGAAATTTGCACGCTGCTTTGCAGGTACAGACCTTGGAAGTATTTTCAATGTATCCTTTTCAGTATCTTTTTGTTGTTGCAGGAGAGATTATTTCAGCTCTTCGAGATACTGGGCTTCTTGGAAAAACAATCGTTATATTTACTGCAGATCATGGAGAACTTGCTATGGAACACCGTCAATTCTATAAAATGAGCATGTATGAGGGAAGTTCCCATGTTCCCCTTTTAGTTATGGGGCCAGGTGTAAGAGAACAGCAGCAAATACCAAATGTAGTATCTCTTGTGGATATATATCCTACTATGCTTGGTGAGTTAAGTAATTTCAGGTGACAGTTTTTTCCCTGTTACCATTACTATTCTGCATTTGTATCATAGTCAGAATGATGTCTCCATGTTGACTCAATGTAACAACAAAACAGGAGATAATTTATCTGTGGACCATATACATGGACATAATAGGAAAAGTTTAACATGGATGAAAAAGTAAAATAAAGAAACTGATGATCTTCCTTATTACTGTCATCTAATTACGCTGACTGATTATATATAGAATTGTTTGTTACTAAGAAAAAGGGAATAAAACCCATTTTAGATATGAATAAACCTTGCTAGGCTTCATTCCCAACAGTTTACTATAGAAATTACAGTGTAATTGCATCCAGAGATGAGATTAAACCTGAAAGGAAAATGGGTTCATTAACTAAGCAAAGGAATATCTTTTATGAAGGGTTATGTTAAAGAAGTGTGATGAAAACTTTGTATAGGAAATGTACAAATGATCTGGGCATGTGTAAAAAGATATGATAATGGATATCCATTGTTACCTTAGGAGATATGAAAATAGTCAGTATTGGACAGAGAATCAAATAAAAACAACTAAACTTAAATTACTTAGATGGAAATCACTTTTAGGTGGGAATTTTTGAACAGTTATCTGTGATAAATCATGCAAGATACAATTCTGATTGGAATTAAACATCAGGTAAAGGTATCTTTTGAGGCTTTATCTGTGATCTTTTAGGCTTCTAATAAGAAAAATATTCTTTTCAAATCAGTCTGGAAGGCTTGCTCTCTAAGAGGTGTCACATGCACACTTCAATTGCCTGGAGAAGATGAGTGAATAACAGTTATCCAGTTAAAAATAGGATATAAAATCTGAGTGGTTTTCTCTTCCAAATTTTGACATCAAATATCTGTACTAGATATGGAGACTGCCTCCTGCACTGGCTTTGAGAATAAGTGTAAATGTTTTGATTCCAGAAGAATCTGTGTGATACGAATGTACAGTTGGAAGTGCAACAGCTCTTGCATTTTGTAACAGGATGTAGCATAATCTGCAGGGAGCACTAGCTTTGTTGGTCTGTATGGAAGTACCTTGGGCTCTCCATTGGAAAAGCAGGAGCTGCTGAAAGTAGCTGTAGCATTCTTTTCACACAGAGAATCCAGTTACTGCAAGTAATAGTGTTACTGGTTTAGGATGACAGAAGATCCCATATCCCTTTTTCATTTGTTGGAACGTAGTATGTATTTGCTCAATTTTTTTTGCCCATGCACACCCAGGAGCTGCTTGCTGGGTTTACATGATATGGGTCTTTCTAATACTTAGTCAGATGCTGGCTGGACAGAGGACAAAAAGGAAGACATACACTGATGAAGGAAAGAGTCACCTATGAGCAATTTATATGCACAGAGTATCACCACCCAACACAGAACAGATTAAATACTACCACGGTGCTGTATGAAATGGAAAGTTTTGAATTTTGAATTACTATAGGCAATATTTAGTGGGGTGATTAAAAATAGCAGTGCTGTCATACATGGTTTTTAGGACATGCTTGAAATTTTCAGCTATGTTTTTAGAATGTTTCTGAAAACCTTTGCAGTCTTTTAACCTGATTTTTGGGAGCTAGAGAAACGTGTGGTATAATTTGGTGCTGAGGAGCTTAGGGATATTAATCATCTTCTAGTGGCTGTCTGGTAGGCAATGGAGTCATACAGTGTTTCCCATACATGCACTATGTTGATACCATCTCAAATAACATCTTTATCTACAGTCCTGCCGGAGCAGCAAGTGTCTTTACTCCTTAAGTGTCCCCACAAGTTATAGGTGATAATAATGGCTACCTTTCATAAAGTATTTCATTATTCACTGATGAAGAATGCTACAGTTGAGCTTAGCAACCATTATTGTTCAAGAAAGAAACGTTTACACCATGTTGGATGTGGAGCTATTAGGGTCCTTTCATGCTGGGTTACTCTTTGTCTCCTGCCTGATGTAGTCAGAGCAGAAGAGAAATGTTTGCAACCATGATTAAGGAATAAAACAGCACCATCCATCAAAGGAGACTGTTGTGATCCTTTTTCACAAACTTCTGTTAAAGGTCGAGTTACACATAGGTGATACATTTGATCAAGATAGTGGGCAGCTTGCCTGGGGAAGTTCCTTAGGGTATTTTTATTGAAAGCACATTTTATTATCAACATTCAGACACAGGTAGCATTGTGTTAGGCTTTTTAAATAATGAAAACTGGAGTAGCATTTTGATTTTGTGTACCTTTCCTTAGATATAGCCAGAATTCCTGTCCCACAGAACCTCAGTGGACATTCTCTTCTACCGCTGCTACATGAAAAGACTGAGTGCAAAGCATCACCCAGAGGACCTCGGCCCTCATGGGTACTGAGTGAGTTCCACGGGTGCAATGTGAATTCCTCTGTGTATATGCTGAGAACTGGCAAGTGGAAATACATCACATACGCAGATGGCTCTTCAGTACTGCCCCAACTCTTTGGTATGCTAATTTTTTTTCTTGACTGACTCATTAATTTACTTTATTGCAAATTGATTCTTAACTGACTTTTTGTTTGTTACAGACCTTGCTGCTGATCCAGATGAGCTTACAAATGTTGCCATAAAATTCCCAGTAACTGTACATTCCTTGGACAAAATACTTCGCTCTATAGTAAACTATCCAAAGGTTTCTTCCTCTGTTCAGGAGTATAACAAACAACAGTTTATCAGTTGGAAACAAAGTTTGGGTCACAATTACTCTAGTGTTATTGCAAACCTTAGATGGCATCAAGACTGGTTAAAGGACCGAAAAAAGTATGAGAATGCAATTGACAAGTGGCTTGCTAAGTAGATACAGACAACCTGGATTTCATTTGAATTAGGATATATTAATATTATGTATTTGTAATATTATGCTGTATTTCAAGTGTTAGAATTTTTTTCTTATATAATCTATTGAAAGTAAAGATTCCAGAACTCTTACTGCATTGTGTCAGAAAGCCAAGAGCATTTTATATAACTAGTCAGCACAACAAAACTAGAGTTTTAGATGTTATTATTCTGTAAGTGTAAGTAAGTGTATACAGAAAGGGTAGTATGCAAATACTAATTGTGTGTATGGAATATTTAGCTGATTGCAGAAATGCATGGTATTAAGCACTTGAACTCAACAGGAACTTCCATTTGTAAGGAAAAGCAAGGATTATACAATTTTGCGAAGTAAAGTACTAGCTACAGTGGAATTTACTGTTTGTATTATAAGTCTAGATTGAATACACATTCATCCACTTTAGAGAATCTGTAGCAGTTAAAATATAATCAAAAGTATAGGCTGGAACATAGAATTGGTTTATGCAAGTACTTAACTGTGTTATATGTCATAAAATCCACGTTTTCAAGGTCTGCCTGCAAATCTCTTGCGTATGGGTCTGATACTTACCACACCCCACTGTTTAAAATTCCATAATATGCGTAGGCTTCTAATTGAACATATGTACAAGTGAGGAAGAATCTGATCCCTGGTCATCATCATAAATTAAAAAACAAAACAAACCAACCAAACAACCAACCAACCAAACAAAAAAAAACACAAAAAAACCCCCTCTTGCCAAACGTATGAGTAGAGCAGTTCTCTGAAATGATAGTGTGATTTGCATAACATAAAATAAAAACTGCTTGAATGCAGTTAGATTTTGCATGTAAATGCTTTAATGCACATCAGTGAGTGGAGAACTGAATCCTAAAATGTTCACAGAGACATAATTGAAGTTTGCAGGAGGAGTTAACAAAAAAATACTGTTTCCCATTTTTCCAGTGACCTGACAAAAAAAAAAAGTAGTTCTGGAAGAAGGTAAGATTTAGGTAACAAGTCTTCCACTTAAGAGAATGTGTAATTACAGCAGCTCTTAGGTTTGCTAATTCTTGGTCACCATCATTGCTGCTATAGTACCAGTTCAGAATGACATTATACTTCATACATAAAATGTTTTCTGGAATCTGTTACTAAATGCTCAGTAGTAGCAGTAAGCCAGTAAAAATAAACATAAAAATGAGACATAATTTCTGATGGCTATACACTCATTTCATAAGCAACTTACCAAACAGAGTTAAAAGATCTTGAAACCCAGTAGCACGTGCCATTATAATTCTTATTAAAATGAGTTCAGGTATGGTTGAAATTACTTAAAAATAAATGGGCTGCACAATTAGATGAAGTATTTATATCCATATGAAAGTTTGTTCAAGAGAAAAAAGAATAAAGAAATTTCCTCACTTTCCAGAGATCTGAGCAGAATGCAGTATATTGGCCAAAATGGAGTAAAATAAAATTATGGTGAACTGGTTGTTCTTTTGTGTCTGTGCTTTTTAGTTAGTTCTATGAACAGTGTTTTCTTTGAAGAGATGTGCTTTTAAGACTCACTAATGTTGGGTTTATGAAAGTGCCATTTGTGATACTCTCTGAAATGGAAGAACAAATAGAGAAAAAACCTTGCAACCACATCTTCTGCAAATCACACAGATAGTCCAGAGAAGCCCAGTGCATGGCAACAGGCTTCTTAAAAATTCAGGAAACCCCAGGAATCTGCCAGCTCACAGAGCAGAGCTTGTTGTTCAGGAGACCACATAAAAATGTTCTTCTGCTGGGTCACATGGCTTGCAGTGTGATATGGAATAGTATCCTCCAAAAACGCAAAGTAGAAAGATGAAAGAGAAATTGTTAAAATAGAAGGCTGTACTTGCTAGTGTGGTATTTAGAAGTTTTAATATCTTTTACTCTTGAGGAATAATTAGAAAGATTTGTGTTTTTCTGGAGACTAGAACTTTATAAATGTTTGTGACAATGGGAGTCAGAGCTGGGAAATGGTGATAATAGGTAACAAGGACTAGCAAAGATTGAGAAAATAATTGGATGCCTTTATGTCTTGGGTTATGGAACCAAAAATGTGTATTCTATTTCATCTGTTGAAAGCAGCTGGGTTGGTGATTTTCTTTATCTCTTGTAACTCCAGGAGGGAGGGGAGCAGATGCTTTCTGATAATGGCCCAGCTGTTAAAACCAGGTGGGGCAGTGTTCCTTATCTCTTTCATCACCTTCAAACCCTCTGGGGGATATCTTCTGTTAGTGGGCCATTAAGGCTCACCAATGACATGACATGTTACATCATCCCATTGTGAGGGGCTCCACCCAGTGCTGGGGAGCTCCAGGGTCCCTACCTAGATAAAAACTGAGATGTAGGAACACAAGGTACCGGGTACCACTGGATTCCCAGAGGAAGACCGGTCCCTTCTTGCCATCACTGGATCCTTTACTACAGGATCATCTCTACTCCAACAGAACCACATCTGCCACTCCAGGAGGACTTACTTTGGACTGCTTCCAACACTCTGAACAGCACCTTGTCAGGTTGTATTCCTGACTCTGTCAGGGTTTCTAGGATTTTTGTTTTTTTGCTTGGCTTTTTGTACTACTGCATTTGTATTGTTAATATTCCTAGTAAAGAACTGTTATTCCTCTTCCCAAATCTTTGCCTGAAAACCCATAATGGCAAAATGATAATAATTTGGAGGGAGTGGGGAGGGGGTTTACATTCTCTACCCCAAGGGAAACTCCAGCTTTCCCTGGTGGATACCTGTGATCCCAAACCAAGACACTTTATTTCAGGAAAAAGTATATGGAACTTAAATTAATAGAAGGCATAAAATAATTCAGAAGAGCAGAATTTCTTTTGTGTGCTGTTGTGTTCTCTGTAATTTTTTTTAATGCCTTCCTTAGGTCTACTAGTGTTCTGTGAAGCTTCTTTGGAAGCTTGACTAGAATTACTTCCTTTTGCTTTTATTTTCTTGATCTCCTTGTTGACTCTTAGCAGGGATTTCTACTTATAACACTGTAAAGAGATACAGATTCCTAAATTTATGTCTTCTTGAGTACTATTTTCGAACTTAACAATTTCAAAAATGTTGAATGTGATTTTCTTTTACAGGCGGTGTTGATGCTCTTCTGGGCATCCATTATAGGTGTCCATATTTGACTGCCTGGATTGGGATGGATAGGCACCCTTCCCCAACAAATCTGATTTAAAGCCCTCCTCAGGAGTCTGGCAAGTCTCTGACCAAAGATGCTTTTTCCCTGCTTTGTCAGATGGGCCCCATTGCCCCCAGGTAACCAGGGCATGGCAAAAGAGCTGTGTAACCAAAGTCCTGACTGTGGTACCATGGTTCAAATCATTTGTTGCCCCTGCCAGGTTCATCTGGCCATTTCATAATAATATAATTTCATAGCCTGTGAACCCATAAAGAAAGTGCACAGTATTACATCTATCATTCTAGTTTCAGATTGTTCAGGCATATCTAGGAATAAGCCCTTGAAATATGAGGAAGTGTGTCAAAGCACATCCTCACAGTTGTGTTATGAGCCATTAGCAACAAGAATAAAGCATATTGTTAATTTAAACAAGTTTAGAAAAACAGGATATCAGTGTCATTTTCAAACTGATTTTTCACTCTTCTTTTCCTCTTCTTTTTTTAGATTTTATTGTGAAAGATAACATGTATCTTTCTGAAGTACCTTGCTGTAAAATGTTGCTTTACAGCTTTTGATAAACATAGGTACTTGTTTGAGCTTTTGTGAAGTCACATTATCATTAATTCCTCCTACTGAACGTGCAATGAAGATGCAATGGTTAAAATTAAAACTGGAGCAGTAAAACTCTCCATAAAACATACAGATGGAACTTTAATCTTACAGATAGAACTATCCTGAGGTCTTTAGGCATATGTAGTATGTAATTCCACTGAGACGCTGAGTGATGAAAAGCTGGTATTTTTACACAGTTCCTCGTAAACATTAAATCTATATATATAACCTTATTGTTTATAGAGCAGATCCTTACAGGAAACCTAGAGAAACTCTGAGATTTAATGAAATGTAATGAATAACAGCATATATAAGATGGCTAAAGAATTTATCCTTCACAACAAACAGCCATACTTTTCTTTAGAATTAGATTTTTTTTATTTCTGTATATAGTAATAAAAATTACCAGAAAAGTGCAAATATCCCCTTTGCCATTGTCTGAGCATCCTGAGCCATTTACAACATAAACACTGCCTGCTTATGGTGTCGGATGGATGTGTGTGTGCACCATGCTTATAGGCAATATTGCTCTTCATTGTAAACCAAGAAATTCATCTGTAAAATGCAAGATTTCTTGAGAAACACTGTGGTAGAGATTAATTAGAGGCTGATATATAAAATACTTTTGTTCTATTTCATACAAACTGTGAATAAAATATAGTTGTGAGAAGTAGTCACAATCCTAAGTCTTAAAGTATCATGTCATAGATACACAAATTCACAGGAAAGTACCCTGTCAAGATTATGAAGTGGAACATGTTTTTTTCAGGGAACACCAGGTGATTATGAAGAAAATCTAAGTAAATTCCTCCAAGTTGCCTTCTCTATTATGAATTACAGTGAACTACTGGCACCCTCTCCCAGTGGCATTCATCAAATAGATACACCCATCTTACTTATCTGTAGTGATTGGCAGGGTTCTCCAAAAATGTTTGAAGAAAAGTTTGTGTTAGTTACACAAATGCATTTTGGGAAAGGATTATTCTCCACACAAATGCATAGAAACTTGGTCTCTTAACCAGATTATATCTGGAGTGATACTTAAAAACCTAGAAAGCGTTTATTTAGAAAAAAGGTTTCTAGAAATTATTCTGCTTTCACAATAACTAATAGCAAAAGATTTGGAGGTCAGGATGCTATCAACCAACATATTAACTGAATAGCTAATATAGTTTTACAGAGAAAAAGGTAGAGTAAGACTGATTTACTGTTAGTGGGTTAGTCAGAAATTATCTAAATGAGTAACTTTCATCATCATATTCCAGCTCATCTTCCTCATCATCCTCCAAAAGTCCGTATTTAAATTTGTGATAAATTGTGCCATCCTTGCCCATGTATACAATGTCATCGTCATGATCATCATCTTCGTAATCTCTATCTCTGTATTCAATCACTTGATCCTCTTGGTAACTGGGATTCTTGTGGTAGTTGCTCACAGAGGAAGAAAAGGTTTTGGAGTGATTTGTCAGCTTTTCATACCGTCCTTTATTGACAGGCTGGGTTTTGGTTCGTGCCTTTCTCCAGATGAATACAATGGCTCCAATGACAAGCAGAAGCAAAATGCAAATGATAACAAAGAAAGTAGTTTTGCGACTTTGCTTGGGGGGTAGAATTGTCTGTAATACACAGTCATCTACAACAACAATAAAAAACAAAAGAACCAAAAAAAAAAAGGATTAAATGAGCTTACATTTTAGTGTGTGTGTATCTTAAAAGTCTGGTACAGTGTGTCCAGTGTAGTAACAACAGTCAACAAAATATCTAGCTTTTCTGGTATCACAATGGTGGTTTTGTTGTTCTAATGCAGTAAGAATGTCAATAAGGTTGTTGGGATATCTATCCTTCATTATTTGATTCAAAATAATGAGAAACAAGCAGAAAAGCTAGAAGGCACACAGATGCAATGGTTCAGATGTCTATTCCTTGAAGTAAGCTAATTCATAAACCAGTTTATGAAGTGCCTGGCCATTTAGCATAGTAGTTGTGAGACATAATAATTGTTATTTGAGTAAAACCTTCCCTGTTTTTCATGAAGCAGTAGAGACACAGGGTTTACCAATAGCACATTTTTGCTCTGGTCCAGTTTTCCGGCAGCATAATGTCAGCATAATCACCCATAAAACACTTAGCACTATTCCTGCCCTTCACCATGATCCTACCTTGTGTTTCACTGCAGTCACAGCACTCTGGGGTTTCTGCTGGGTCAGTGTCACTGCAGCAGGGCAGGCAGCGGCTTTCCTGCAGGAAGAGCTGCATGCTGGCTGGACAGACTGTGCAGTTGAGAGGACCAGGTCCCTTGCACTCAGTGCATGAGCTGTCACATCTCTCACACTTGGGTTTGTTCTCCTTCAAACACAGAACACAAGCAATGCATCTCTAATTTTGTGTGATTTTGACCTGACCTGGCAGTTCTGTCCTGTCATTCACCATTGTGGTTGTCATCTCTGGGTACAGTGTATGTCAGTGTGAAAATACAGTGGCAAATTCAGAATTTTCTATTTTCTGATTTCTCAGTGATCTGCTTGTAAGATGTAAAGTGTTGTAAGAGCTTAGAGATCTCATCTGGCTAGGCAGGATTTTAAAATTTACCCATGCTTTAAAGCTTTTTGGGCCAGAAAAGAACAGACATGGAAGAAGCAATATGAAATATTCTGGGAAAAAGCTGAGTATGAATTTTCTCTCTACCCAGAGAAGAAGTGGAAGTAAGGAATAAAGGTAGTTGCAAATATTTTAGCAATTTTTTGCTTTTTTTCTACAGAAACAGATTCAAATGCTCTTCCTAAAGTCCAGCCTTCTGGGAACCTCTGTGTACAGAGACTACCAGAGGTCACTGTGCTCACAGCTGCATTGCAGAATGCTCTGAAGTCAGCTGTTTCAGTGTTTCAAATGTTCACAGTTCCTGGCCATGGGTCTTTTTCACTGTGCAGATCAGATCTGGAAACTCCAATGAACTTGCACCAAACTTGCAGTTAGAATTGCAAGGCTATTTAACCTCGATGGAAAAACCTGTGGACGAGTGCAGGATCATAGCTGTTCATAATTTCTTAGAGTCAAAGATTTTGCAAAGACCTGCAGACCTGTGTGGTCCCCAGCCTCAAATAAGACTGTTTTCTCAGTATCAATGCTATAAGGTAGGACTGTCAGGAAGATATTCCAGGAGACAGACTCCAGGGTTTGTAGCATTCCAGGCATGCCTTGCTGCTATATTCTATAGAAGGCAATTGGTGTGGAAATCTGGAATGTGGAGTGCCCAGGCTTATGGCACAGACCCAAACCTAACTGTGGTCCTGATCAGCTAAATATACGGCTGTTAACTTCAGCCTATCCTTCTGCTAGAGCTTTCTGCCAGCAAAGCTGTCAATCAAAAATGCAGAAGGATTTCTTACAGAAAAGGCATCAGAAATCCAAGAGGAAATCTTAGTATTGCTGGAAGAAAAACAAAACCACTGTATCATTACTAGAACTGATTTGTTCATGTAGTTTTGATATCTTTGTTGACTATAAGGTAACACCAGAAAGAGAAACAAGGCTTCCCCTGCCAAAAGATGAAAAAAGTAATCATACTTAAAGATAGGCACCATTAAAAACTCAGAGAAGAGTTGTTTGTATTGTGTACAAAAAGCCTTCAAATGGGTACCTTTTGTCCTGGTGTCTCCTGGACTTTGTATTCACCTACAAAACAGTCTGAGTTGCACATTCCATTTAATAAACTGTAGCTCCATACGCAAGATGTGCAGCTGAATGCTCCCTTCCCTAGACAGGCAAACAAAATGACAATATTACAACAGGAAATGTCATCTGACTTCCTTTAAAAATTATACTGACCACTGCTATGGAGCGAAAGCATGTTTGTCAGTGGCAACAATCATTAATGAGGGGTTCCCCATGAAGAGGTTGGTATTAGAAAAAGCTTGTGCCTGGGGCTTTATGTGCAAACAAAAATTATTTCTTATGTGTTTTGATATTCATGAAAAGATGATTTCATAATCAGTTGTACAGGGAACTTCTGACATATTCAGGAAAATAAATTATGTCAGAGCACTGAGGTACAGTTGTGGAGAACCTTTGCCAAATGCTGTCCTTCACAAAATCCATACTTATTTGCCCTGTTAACTATTTTCAAACAACCATGAATTAAGAGATGTTTAGGTTTGAATGGAAAAATAAATTATTTAGTTGCATAAGAAAAAAACATTATTCATTAGGTACAGCCAGAGCATCCTATGCACCTTGTGTCAGACATTCTTTTTAAAGACAGATGCTGCATGCAGTATTTCTGTGAAACACTGAGGTGATGGGTTTGTCTCAAGTGGCAAGATGCACCCATCCATCTCCTTGAACCTAGACATTTTCTGCCATTGTCTGAAAGGAAAAAATGAAAATGCAAGGAACCAACTTCAGCCAAAGTTGAACTAACTTTAGCAGAAGTTAAACTGCTGAAGTTAGTAACCTTCTATAACAGAGAATTTCATGTATTATTGTGCATAAAAATGATGATAAAAATTCTGTCCCATAGTATTTATGCCAAATAATATGAAAAACAGAGGAGATGGTCTGTAAATTAAAATGCCTATCTTTTTTTGTTGCAAATCCAAAAAAAATTTTTTTGCTACTTTTTATAATTGTTATGCAATTACATTATAAGAATTCTTGAATATGGCTTCATTCTAAGTGTAATTTTCACATATGTTGTTGCGTTGCAGTTAGTCATCTGTACTATCCCGTATATCCACTATCCAAAAATAGTTTTTGTGTTACAATGTGATATGGTTTTCTAAGCTGCAGCTTGGAACCCATTAGCTATCATCTTGTGTAAAAAAGGTAAAAAAGGACACCAAGTGGGTCCAAGAGAATTAATGCTCTTTGTTTCAGAAGTGGTTTAATAGGAAAGTTGGGAAACCACAAACAGTATCTCACAGAGCTCTCTGAAATTTAACATTGAGAAATACATAACTATATTAAAATCAACAAACATCACTGTGCTTTTGATTTCTGTTCACCTTTCAACCTAAAGTTATGCTTTATGAGTCTCTACTCTTCCCACTGTAGGCTGTAGAGATGTGTAGTTCAATTAAGTTCCTTGGCTTTCACAGAATAGCTTACAGTAGCTCAAAGAGTGAGGTATTTTTCAGTCATTCTTAATATATATGTGAAAAATGGGGTCGATCTCTCTAAGCAAGTGAGCCCATTTTTTTATGACGAGCATTTTTGTGAGAGGCCTGGCTGATGGAAAATTCATTACTGTTGTTCATTTTTTTTTATTCACTCACTTGGCAACATGTGACTTAGTGTTACCCCTCCCTGTTAAGTAGCTGTCTTTCTGTTTGTGCTCTGTGCTGAAAGCAGTTCTGGAGAAAGCTTGACAGGAATTCATATACTTGCTTTCACCTCAATGATCAATGCAGTAGAAATAAATCAGTGGAGCAGTGAGTGCAACAAGTCACCAAGAGCGAGGGAAAGTTCAGCAGTCCCTAGGAGAGGTCTGCATCACCCACTGTGGCTAAAGTCATGGACAAATTGGTAGCACTGTATATGGTTAGTATCTCTGTGAAGTGTTCTATGATCTTGGAGCTGAGATTCCAGGTTTTTTGATGACCCCTTTTTTTTTACTCAAAGCAGAACATATACTTTTACCTTCACAAGTTAAACAGGAAGAGTGACATCTCTCACAGATGTTGTTGTCCTTGTTTTCATAGTAGTACTGGGGACAAGAGCTAACACATTCATTTTGGGAGTGCAGCAGGTAGAAATGTGTATTACAGGAAAGACAGTCTGTGGGTTGAGGCCCCATACACTCCTTACAACTCTTGTGGCATCTCTCACATGATCCAGTGGAATTTTGTGCAAAATACCTGAAATAGATCAGATGGACATAGCTTTGCATAAAGGTCAGCAGTGACAGGAAAACCAACATTTTTTTAACCCTTAGTTTTTTACCATTATTACATCCATTTATGTAAATGAATGTAAATTATATCCATTTATGTACATGAATGTAATGTACCATTCCAAAATGAACACAGATATTTGTAAGCTCAGTGAAAATAGAATTAATTTTGTTCCCTTTGGCTGTTGGAATTCAGCTACAAAGCACAAATCTGTATAGTGTTTACATCAAAAATTTCTAAAATCTGGACTGAATTGAGATATAAATTATTGAAGTAAGGAGCGTTTGTGTGACTTTGTTGAGATACGGTTGTTAGAGTCTGGTTTAATGGGATGGACAGCCAGTGTGATCCATTGAACTCTATTTGAAATTAAATGGACCTGAAAGAGAAATCACAGGTTCACTTTCTAAAGTTGAATTTCCCAAAAGAACACTAAAGTCACATTTTGAACTTAATTGGATTAGTTACAAAGTTTCTATCTAGAATTATGAGTGCTCCATTCAAAGTTGTTTTAATGGTTATTTTTGTTATCACCCATGCTAAGCAGTAACTCAATGCAAAAAAAAAAAAAAATTAAAAAAATTATATATATATATATAAATATATATATATAAAAAAACCTTATCCAAACTTCATATTAAGTGGAGGCCACAGTGGTGCTTAGAGGCTCTTCTGTCTGTGCTCAGGCTGACTGACATAGAACTTAATATACTTTTTCTGGGTCACACTGCTCTGTATAGAGATAGCCAAGAGCATCCTCTGAAGAGGTGTAAGCATGTCCGCACCATATCTAAGCAGTTCCCATCTGGGCACCAATTTTGCAATTTTCTACTGTGAAGGGAGGTTTTCCACCACTACTGTACTGTGAAAATACAAGAAATTTTCTCCTGAAAACGTAACTCAGTTCTATTTCACACTGATGTGGAATGCTGCAGTGATCTACTTTCTCAGAGCTCTCTCTGTAATGCAGATCTTAGCAAAAGGTTTTGGGCCTTACCCTGCTGGACACTGGGTTACACATCCTTTTCCTTGTCTGTACCAACCCGGTTTGCAGGAAAGGCACTGTGAGCTGTGTCTTCCGCTGCAAGTGTCACAGGTGCTGTGGCATGCAGAACATTGCCCCTTGATGTTGTCAGCATAATGTCCATCTGGGCATGTTTCAACACAAGTTCTGTCTACAGAGACAACAGCGCAAAGTAACACATCATATTCAGTATTTGCTACTAAGAAGCATCTCATGTAGATGTAATAGAGCAAACTCTCTGTCAGCAGGAGGTGCTGATAGATAATGTATCACAACAAGAAAACCCAATGTTGGGGTACAGTAATTATTTTTTTATTCTTGTCAATTCATTAGTCCTCATGAATATGTTTTATGCATATTAGCAAAATATGCATAAATATGCATAAAATATATGCATATTATGTCTTCAGGACAGGTGAGTTTTTATCTTTGTGAAAAATAAAGTAGCATAATGATGAACAGCAGATGTGATTTCCTTAGAATTATCAAAAGCAATAAGGCAAGTTTTTAGCTGCATTGCTGTTTTCCCTAGATTTCACTCTAAGTATCAATCTTAATTTCATTTTGTGTAGGTGATGAACCTGATGGTAGATTTGAGATTTAATGACATTTGTTTGCTGATCTTTACCCTTCTTTGCAACTTCTACTTTATACTATGGAATTAAATGTCTTTAATGCTGCAAAGCCAGGTAAGTCCCATTTTTTTCAGTGAAATTTCAGTCATGTTAGTAAGAATCCTGAATGAGAAGTTAGTAGTGTTGTAATTAGCTGCAGGTACATAAAGGTAATACAGTAGTAAAATACATGTTACTTGTGCTTATTACATATTTGTCTTAATAATTTTGCTGCTTGGATTGCAGTTGGGCAAAGGAAGATACTTTCAGGTTCGGGGTTTTTTTTTTCATTTTTATCTCAGTTCCAGTATGTTTATCTGCATTTGTCCATCAACTTTATCAGTTCTAAAGGTACAAAACAGCTGAGTGTGCTGTTAAAAAAGGTAAGTATGATGCAAGGCCTCAGAAATATAGGAATGTAAAATCTGCATTAGAATTAGACTGAAAAAACTTTTGATTTACACTATTTTTTAGATCTTTCTTTCATGAAGGATTATTTAATATTTTTTTCTCCCAATGATTTTCTAAAATTTTTGTTTGCTTTTAGAAGAATATGCAGAGAAGAAATGTTTTGGTGTGGGGATTTTATAGTATTTTCCTATTTTTTCTGCAATTGTGTAGTCTCAAACCTACTCTTTGCTCCAAAGTCAGGAAAGTAATTTTGCGCCTTAGCCATCCACTAGATGCTGACTTAGTGATCCCTTTTAATAGATGTTTAAGTATTCCTTTGCTCATCAGATTGCTGCAGGGATTAAACAAGCCAACATGAAAAATGTGTGTCTTTTATGGATACATTAGCAGCAGCAACAACAACAAACCTAATGATAAAGAGTCCTACAAGGACTCTTTTAAAGTCCTTGTAGGAAACAATAGGAAGAGTACATACCAAATAAGTGAAACATATGAGTGTTTCATTCAGTCATGGTGTTTGTTGCTACTTAGAAATCCTGCATTAGCCCCGGTGAGAGGCAATCCCTCCCTCACAGGGTTGCCACATAACCCTGGTGAAGAAATTATCTCAACACAATTTAACTACTTGGTCATGTCCTCCTTACATTATTTAGATTGGTTGATGCAACCCAAATGCTTTGCAAATGTGATGAAAACTTGTCTATTCCATGCTTTCAGTGTAGAATGAAATTTAGAGGCAGGAGAGAGACACTTACTGAGAAGGTATTGGTTATTTACACAACTAAGACAATGGTGTTCAGTGGGTCCTGAGCAGTGGAAGCATTTCTTGTGGCAAGATTTGCAGGTCTGAATTTCCTCAATGTAGTATTCAGTGGGAGAGCAGTATCCAGATAACACACAGTGCCCATCGTGGTTCAATAGCCATCCATTTCTGCAAGTTAGGCAGGCAGTGGAAGAAGAACAAGTCTGGCATGTCCTGTTGCATGCTGAAAAGGACAAACAATAGGATTTTCACCATTTCTGGATTTGTGTCAGTGTGAGCAAGTATAAGTCAGTGTTAGCTGTAATATACAGCTTTAATTTTTGAAGGAGCAGCTGTAATCTCAGGATGACAGCCTGAAGGAAGTAATTTTCAATTTTATGCAAGTAGTTCCTTAGGTTTTCTTTTGCATCGACACTGCTTTTGCAACAGTGAATAGAGCCTCCAGCAATTCCCAGCAATTCTGCAGCCATTCTCAGCATTTTACCACAGTGGTTGCCTGTAATAATAAACGTATGTGTTCTAGCTTCCTCCCTCTCTGCTTTCTTCAGTTTTTGCTGTTCTACAATAAGCCTGATTATTTTCCTGCATTAGCTATCCTCTTCAACTCCAAGACACTGGTAACGACATTAGCTGTCACACAGAGGCCCTTAGGAGGTGACCTTTAAACAGACCCACTTGTATCTCAGTACTCCCCTGAAGAAAAAAATAGCTGCCAACCTTGGCAGTCTTTGGTGGCTTCTTCATAGTAACTCCCCTCAGGGCACTCTTCAAAACACATGCCATTATAGAGGAAAAATAAGCTGAAAGTGCATGCTGTGCAGTCATCAGAATCCGGCCCATTGCAGTCCTTGCACTCAGCATGGCAGGGGAAGCAGCGCTTGTCTTCAGGGAAGAAGTGTGACGGGCATTCCTGCACACACTTCCCCTCATGCAGGAAAAATTTGTCCATACACTCTACAGGAGACAGCAGAACATAGGTAAGCAAATAAGCAGCAAATTCTGACCTAAGTGCAAGAGAAGGTAAGTCCTAGGAAACGTTAAATTCTGGATTGTGTGTCATTACAGAAGGCATCAGAACACCTTGAGAAGGCAGGACTTCCTTTTTCATATCTTTCCCCTCAAGTGGCCCAACCCTCAAATGGTATCTTCTGTGTGACAGCAAGAAACTGTGAAAAAAACTCACTTGCTCAGCTTTGGTGATATTAGTGAAGCGATTTGACACTAATATATAGATGGCCTTTTTTCTGACATTTTTCTTCATTATGAACTTCCTGCAAAATCAGGAATGTACATATCTGAAGTTTTGTTTAGTTTATTATTGAAATGTGCTTTTAACTAGAATATATTGACCTAAATGCTTGTTTTTGCCTAGAGCTGTGAGTAAGTTGATATTTTATTATGAGTATTAGGTTTAGTGTGTTTGTTTATAATTTGGTTGGTTGATTGTTGGTTTATGTTTCCAGAATGGGTCGCTCAGTAATAATTAATTTTGGGGGGATTTTTTGGGGCGGGCATTTAGATTCACCTGGGTACTGAAGGCTTTCCTAATGTCTTACTTTCCAGGGATTTCATTCTCTAACAGGACTGATCATTTGTAAAAATGGTAAAGATATGTGAAGTTTCTTCCTAAGCTAGGAAGAAAACATTCTGTATTTCACACTGGTGCACATACCCCTGTTTTTAAGATTGGATACACTAGATCAAAAATAAAATAAGACCAGCAGGAATCTTTGAAGAACTTCAGGACTAGGCAAAGCAATGTGAAATCTTTATAGATTAATCATTTACTGTTCTCATAATCTATTTTAGAGATTAACAATGATATGCACATCACATTGTTTTGCACATTACTGAATTCAGGTTTGGTTTTCTGCCAGTCTCTCTCCAGACAGATGTAGGTGGATTTTATTCTATGCAACAGCAGTTCTTTGGAATACCTGTGCATATTTCATCATGAATACATTCCTGACACATTTCAGGGCACTGTTTGCAGATTCCTTCAGATGCAAAATGCTTCTCTGAACAAGCAGATTTACATTCCCAGTGCTCCAGAAGCAAAGGACTTTTACAGGACAGGCATTGGGTTGCACTTCCCATGCATGTCTTGCAGGATCCGCTGCATTCCTTGCAAGTCTCAGAATCATTAAAATATCCCCTGTGGAATGAAAAAAAAAAAAATAACCAAAACAACAAAAGACCACAAAGCAAACTGCTGGTCACTCCAGGCTATGAGAATTACAGCTCTAAATGAGACTCTCCCAGCAGACATGCTTTACTAGATCAGACGTTTCTCACACAATTTTTTGCCCATCTTCCACTTAACATCCCCTGTGTCCAAAAGCAGAAAATGTACATGTTTAGTGCTATGTGAAGGGGTTTCCTTTCTTTTTGTACCTGCTAAGTTATGTTGAACTTTTATGTCCTTACATAAAATAGAAAGATATATAACATTTGGGAAAACATGTAGTCTCTACTCTTGTGCAGCTGACAGCAATACTGATATCAAGGAAAGAAAAAGGTAACATCAGTGGCTCTAGAGAGGAGAAAGAGAAGAGATGACTCTGGAAATGTAAAGGCAAGGAAGAATAAGATTGAAAAAAAAAAAAAAAGCAGGATATTTACATAATACCTTCCCTTCATGAGAGCAGGCTACAGATGGGAAAGGAATACATTTTGCTTGTATCTGTGGTGTGAGAGTGAATCTGGACAGCCGCAGCTGTGAATACTAGACATAAATATAGAAAAAATCTGCACCTCTGCTTCAGGTGAAGATGCGTAGAAGAGATGCTGAATTCAATCTGTCTACACTCTTAAAACCAAATAGTTACAAGGTTAAAGGATGGGTAAGTTGACATTTTGACATGATTGCTAATCCACAGAGTCATTGATGAAAACTAAAGAAGTTGAGACAGAAAGTACTCCCAGAATATGTACTTTACATTAACAAATTTGTTACTCCTTATAGAGGGGTGCTTCTCCTTCCCTTCTTGGACTTGATCTTTCCAAAGAAAGTCTGGGGAGATGCATTAGGAGCAAGATTAGAGGAAAGGTAGGAGGAGCCATGCCTGGCACCTATTCTCATCTTATCCTGCAACTTTTGTGAAGGTCCTGCAACTACTTCTCACAGTCCTGTCATCTTTTCTTGATGTTCCAAAGTTGAGTACTTGGTTAGCCTAGTCTTTCAAAATTACTCTGTCAGAAATTAATTGTGCAGTAAATCAAACCTTTTTATCCCTTTTGATCTCTTAAAACATGTTGCAAAGCCCAAGCCAACTCTCTTAATAAAGACTCTCATTTTTTGCTCCAGTGGAGAGTAGTTGTGTCTCAAGACCTTTACGGCAGAGTTTGAAACTGGAGTTTAAACCCTGTGAATTTTGCAAAGTGATGGGAAATAAGACTTGAATTTGGGAAAAAAGGAGGATAATAACATCTGAAATTACTAGTGGTATATAAAAAGTTTTAATTTTGTTATACTCACTCTGAGTGGAATAACTGGGAAATTAGTACTGACAAAAGACATATTAATGTCAAAACAGAATTAATGGTTGTTTACCTCAGTTTCAAATATTAAAAGTTGTTTCCAGGCTAGAGTAGGCTTAATTGCAATTACCTTGCACTCACTGTGACATTTCATGAAGAAAGCCTGTTCCACTGGACCTCATTGGCTTATTTGACAAAATTACTAAGAAGGCAGTGGCAGAGAGATTGAAAGAAAAGCAGGAGCTTCACATTTTTCTGAGGAAAAAAGGTTAACCAAGCAAGGCATTTTGTCTGCATAGCACTGGTTTTATGTATATATACATAAGATGAATGCTGATGAAAAAAACATAGAAAAGAGGGAACCTGATCTACTCATGTGCCTGATCTAATATCCATTGTAGTCAAATGGGAATCTTTTAAAATTCCCCATATAAAAATCTATACAAATAAACATGAGCCAAAGAGAGAGGCAAACATCATTAAGCACTGTATTTACATATCAGAACTCTAATACGTTCACTGTCTGAATTTGTATTTCTGCTGTGTACTACTTGGAGGAAGCAACAAACTGGAGAATGTCTAGAATCTTATTGCCATGAAGTACTATCTTCCTAGTAACATCATTGAGACCTGTTCCATCTTTCATTGGATTTAATGTCTTACCTTCACTTTTGATTTTTTTACTTTTTCTCTAACCAAAAGAAAATACTGTTCATTCAGGCAGTCTGAAAACTACCTTAGTTTCTGGTAACCTGTGCTACATTAAAGTCTTTCTTGAAAGTTTAATAATGGATCTGAACTTTAAAGAGAAAGAATACTGAAAAAAAAATCAGGGATGATATAAGAGGGGTTACTTACTCAGGGCACTCCTGTAAACATTGGCCGTTGTGGAGGAAGAGCAGCTGGTTCTGTTCAGCCTGACACTTCTGACAGTGCCACTGGTCAGAGCACACCTCACAGTCATCCCTGCACATCTCACACTTTCCACTTGCAACGTTGCCGAAATATTTTGGAGGGCACAGAGAAACACAGGTATTGTGGATAAGAAATTTTCCTGGCCGAAGAGCAACCCAGGGGGGTAAAGGCATCAATTAGAAATATATTAAAAGAAAAAAGTTTTCAACTTCTCAAAATTCAAATTCGATTCTGAAAAGAATGAATAAAACATGCTTTCTTTAAGACATTTCCAAAAATATTTTGCTCAGACTTCACTGGCATAGGAGGAATTATCAGGATTATCTAGTATGTCTCACTGAAGAAATCCATATTCAGTAATGTTTGCGTCATATCTACAAATTTAATTGAAAGGAAATTAAAGGAACACAATCAACATAGCAATATTTTAACTCATATTGCCAGGGTCATGCCCTGTTGCCTGAATTCAACTGTTGATTGTCTGATTGCCCTTTAAGCTGTTAAGGGACTTTGTAGTGACCACTGACAAAAACATTCTCTGGAAGCATGTAGGATACAAAATATTATAGTCACTTGCAAACTTATCCAAGGAAGCTGAAATGTTACCTTCTGGGCATGAAGTACACACATCAGCATATTTCTCACAGGTCATACATGAAGAGTCACAGGACAGCAATTTTCTATTTCCATCTGAGATGAAAGAGAAAAAAGTTCCTTTTTTTACCAGCTGGTTTTCTTAATTTCAGCTCCCTTTAGAAGGGACACTCTGTATGGCTTTTCCTAAGGTGTTTGGAAAATGCACCTCTGTGAAGTTTTGGAATTCACAAACTTGAAGCGGTTAATGATTGTGCTTGACCCCTCTCTCCTAAATGGTAAGTTATGAGCTGTATTAAAGGAAAATATGAATGTTTTCCTCACATTCACTAAGGCATTGTTCTGGACTGATCATCACAAATGAGAACAATAATAATGTTATTCATTTTATAATTATCCCAATAATTTAATTTCAGTGTAGTGCTCTAAACCCAAATACAGATATGTTATACTAATAGATTGCAAACAGAAATAGCTAGAAAGTATGTGTATTTAGGGTCTTGGTTTAATGAGGTGTTTCATGGACATTTTGAATGAAGTTGTTGTAAAACACCATTACCCTGTAGCCTAAAAGTTCTGAGTCAGGAGGAGACAGAAATCATATAATCATAGAATATCATTAAAGTCCAGCTCCTGGCCCTGCGCAGGATACCCCATAAGCTGAGAGCATTGTCTAAATGTTTCTTGAACTTTTGTCAGGCTTGGTGCTGTGTCCATTTCCCTGGAGAGCATGTTCCAGTACTCCATCACCCTCTGGGTGAAAAATCTTTCCTGGTCTCCAGTGTACACCTCCCCTGACTAAGCTTCGTGCCTATTTCTTGGGTCTTGTCACTGACCGCAAGAGTGAAGAGATCCATACCTGCTTCACTTCTCCCTATGAGAATGTTGAAAACCACAATGAATCTCCTCTACTTCAAGCTGAGCAAACCCAGATGACCTCAGTCTCTTCCTGTAAAGCTTCCCTTCCATAGCCTTCACCATCTTCATGGCACACCTTTGGATGTTTTCTAATTGCTTATTGTCTTTTCCATCCTGTGGTGCCCAAATCCACACACAGTCTGCACACAGCTGCTGTTGTATTGCACTGGGTTCACCTTGTTGCGTTGCACTGGGTGTCTATGGATTCACACAGGAGTGTCTGTTGTACCTTCCCATAAACCTCTGCATCCCCTGATGCTACCTGATCCCACCTGATGTTACCTATCACCTCACCGCCCCCAGGGTCAGTCCCCATTGGCCAATAAACCCCCTCCCCTCCCCCTTCCTTCACCTAAGGCTTAAAATCTATCCTTCACAGGGGCTCAGTCTCTTATTCTTCCTGGGCTCCGTGGAGCAGGTTCTGCATTAAAACTGTGGGACTGTGTCCCCAAGGGATAAGAGCGACTTTTTGTCTTTTACCTTCGTCCTTGCCCCGATTTCCCCCCGAGGTTTATTGCTAGCCAGGCTGAATCCTCTGGGGAGTGGGAATCGGGGCAAGCTGCATCAGTGTGAAGAGGAGCAGGACAATCCCCTGGTTCATCAGTTGTCAGTGTTGTGCTTAAAGCATCCCAGCACACACTTGGCCCTCCTGCCTGCCAGGGCACACTGTTCATTCACATTCAACTTGCCAACTATCAGAGCACCCAGGTCCCTTTCCACAGCACTTCTCTTCTGCCTCTTGTTCCCTAGTCTGTACAAGAAAATAGGGTTGCACTGTCCCAAGCTGCAAGAATCCAACTCTTGCCAAATTAAAATTCATACAGTTGGTGATTGTCTATCTCTCTAACTTACCAAGGTTTGAAAATAGCACTTAATAAATAGTTCTCCCAAAAGATACTACTGCCTGCTGTTTTCCTCCAAAAAGGAGCCTAATGAGTGTCAAATGGAGTTCTTATGACTGTGGAAAAGCAAATTTTGATTACACTTTGCAGAGCCATCTGTTATAAAATGACAAGGACATTGGAGCATCATACCTAAGAAAAAAGTCTGCTGTGCAATGCGACCACATACCCAGCTTGCAGCTTTGTATTTTGATACAAGCAAACTACAACAATGTCTAAATGTATGTCTAATGAGAAAGTAATTATGGACCAACAGACAACACACAGAAGCCATGTGATTTTTCTGAAAATAGTAAATAAAGACAAACCCAAAAGTTACTTGCAGATTGAGCTACACACCTCATTTAGAACACGCACATCATCCTGCCAGTTAAATATGTATGATTTCTGTTGGTTGATTGATGATAGTAATGATTAGCCAAATTCAGCATATCACTAAATTCTTTTGTTTTGCCTGTTATGGCAAGGTAGCTTAGAATACTGAAATTTTGAATGAAAACCATGGAAGCAAATGCTTCAAGTATAAAGACAAGGGAAAAGAGCAGGAAACATATAAAGCCCTTTTCCACAAGGAGAAATGATGGGTATTATACTAAGCAGATGAAAAGTATGTGTATGCATACCATACCACAGGGAAAGAAAAGAGAATAATAATAAAGACATGAATAAGAGAATATGAATGAGTGAATTTAGGTCCACCTTCACTGTGATTGGGGATGGTCCATAACAGTATGCAATAACCACATCTGACACTACCATTAGCTGAGAAGCCTCAGAAATTCACTGAAGTACAAAAGAGTCTTAATGTAATGGAGAGCACAGCAGATCAAAATCTGGGTGATTAACAGTAGGTCATTCAGCAAGGCCATGGTTAGTCAGTCTTTACCAGGAATACTTGTGAATACTACCTGTACAGGATAATGAAAGCCTGTGGTGTTGTTACTCTTCCTGGCAACTGGCACAACATAAAATTTCTTCAGATACAGGTGTATCTTTAAAATCAAACTGAGAGAATCTTACACCCATCAGTAACAAAGACATGCGTGACTAGAGCCACTCAAGCTCTAGACAACTCTCTTTTGCTGTTTTTGAGTGAAGATCAGATGAAGTTAAGCAGACAAGTTGTTAACTATTGCTGAAGAGTATTTAAAGGAGCTCATTCTTGCTAAATGTTTGAAGCCTTACCATGCAAAGTAAAGATTTTTTTGTGAACTAGTTTTATTGGGTTTTTTTTCTGTTTCCCTTTTGCAGTATGTCCTGGCTTTTGTAATAGTTCCTATTTGCCACTAGAGGGGAATGTACACAAACTTTAGGCTTCTGCTGACAACAGAAACAATATTTAGTTTCCAGTCAAATATAAGTATTTGAATTTCCCAATTTAAATATTAACAGAAGAAATTGTAAATTTTTTTTTTTAAGTTCTTGATAGGTAAAATGAGTCTTTATTGTGACTGTGGCTTTCATTTACTAAAAAAACTGAAATAAAGCACACATTTGGAATAATATGAACTTCTTAAATGTACATTTCCTTCACTTTAAATGTAAGATCCTTCCAAAGACTAGGCTTACAAAGCTGAAGAAATGGTCATACAAATGTACTTCCTTGCTCTTTGGACTGATTGCAAGTGGAAAGCTTGAAAATTACCGGGTTTAAGCTGTTGAGTTGTATTTTCCTTTCCCTTAAAGGACTTGAGTGTTCAACAAAATGAATGATCTTTGGAGACCTACTGAGTGGTTTTTATCCTTAAACTTATATTCTCTTAAAAAAAAAATCCACTTTTTATTTTCAAAAGCAAAAGCCCATTATTTAAGCTTGGATCAGAATCTGAGTCAAGACCATCTTTATTCTTGTGTCTTTGTCAGAATGAGTAGCATCTTTGGCCCAGCTAAGTCTCTTATTATTTTATAGAATCTGAAAAAACAAATCTCATTATTTTTTGAGCTAAATTTTACTGAAGCTTTGAAGCTGCCCCAGTGTTCTTGTCCATTCAGGCAATTCAAAGGATTATAAAACTGGAATGGTGCAGAAAGACTGGGAAATATTTTTTTTCCTATTCTCTTTTCTCATTTGGGGTTGTGCATCATAAGTGAGACAATGGCAGATTTGCTTGAAACATATGTATAGTAAGATGTTAACTGTGACCCCAAAATTAATTAAGGAAAATAATAAGTGAAAATTTATTTCCAATTAACACAATGTCCCCATATTTCCTTTATTTTTGCTTCAGTCATCTTCCTTTGAGCCCCCAACATTTTTCAATCTTCTTTTAGAGAAAAATTAAATGACTCCTCAAAAATGTTCAGGGTGAGAATCATGGGTTCATATGGAAACAAGTATGGTTCTCTTCACATGCTCACCACTAGTTCTGGAAAATGTGAAGTTTATTTTAAAAAAAAAGGCTGAAACCCTCTACAAAACCCAAGGACATATGAGCAGAGATATGGCCATATATAAAGAAGCATGCCATGAAATACAAAAGCATTTGAATTGCCTAATAATTCTTCCTTAATTTCATTCAGAACCACAATGGTGTTATAAGAGTTCTTTCTAGCTTCTCATCTCCTTTATGCTGTCCACCTTACTCTCTCTACCTGTTCCTTTTGGAGAATGGATCTTTAGGCCAGGTAATGCAATCAGGAGGTGTTCAAATGGCAAAAGATGGTTTATTTCCTTCAATTTAAATCTCATGTATTCTTGCTTTTCTATGAGTAAAGAAGAGATTTAAAACTTTGTATTTTTAGTTGCTATCAAAGTAGGTCTCTGTGTACATTTGTAATATTCTTAGCTCCTAGATATTAATTTCTGAAAGGATTGTATATTTACAATATATTTTGTTATTGGACTGTGGTACAATTACTCTACTGAGGGATGCAGAAGGGAATGAAGTGCTGTTTCTTACTGGGATGGTATTCCTTTTAGAAGGTGACCTGTCTAACTTTTACACTGTGTAGTAATATGGGATTTGAATGTGATCCAGTTGAAGTGTAGCTTAGATAGCTTTTATTCTGTGCATGGTACTGTTCCTGCAAAACTAATACAATCATTAATAAAAAAACGAAAACAAATTACATGTCTCCATGAGGTAATAGCAAGAATATAGTAGAATAAAACATATTACAAAACAATAAACACATATAATAAAATGCTGGACTACTCCCATTGTGAAGACTTAATGTGAACTATAGATTTTTAGAAACTATAGGAATGCTGGGAAATGAATGACACTAACCGATAACCATTAGTTATCAACTTAGTTATCTTGTAACAATTATATTATTTTACAAACAAATAACCAGAAAATGAAATTGTCATGCATAAAAACCTACTGGATAATGGAACGTTTTTGCTTGCTTCTAGCAACCTGAAATTTCACATATGGATGGTGAAAATGGTCTTCTACCTCTTCCCATGATGCTGTAATTCTGCACTATAAATGCCATAACATTTTCATATTTAAAAGACTGTGAGCCATTCCTTCCTACTGCTGATTTCTCTCCTGTCTACTGCATAGCCCATTCCTTTTTTTCCCCTTCCCATATTCTGAAACCTTTATATGTATATATGCAGAACTGCATTAAGGTCCTTTTAAAGCCTAATTTTTTTTTTTTTCTCACAACCAGTACAGTTTTACTGCTTTTATTTTGCTCTGTATTTAGGAAAAGGAAAATGTAGTTGGTTAGTGGTGCTTGTGGGAGGTTGCTCTTATTATTGGGATAGTATGAAATAGTAAACTGCTGCTATTTATCTGTATGTAAAGAAACACATATTCCATCATTAGAAATAGATCTCATTCCATACCTGTTTTCTCCCGTTTTTAATTTTCATTACAATGTGGCATGTTAAACCAAGGAATGACTGTTTTTAAGGATGCAGTCTTTTAGTGATATGGAAAATAAAGACCTTGCTGTAATTTGCAAACTATCTAATCCAGTTAATAGGGGCCCTGTACTCACTTGGTGAATTAAGCTTATACTAGTGGGTTTCCTGGCTTCCAAATTGCTCATCTGGTGCATGAGATAAAAGACAGATATTTTATGCTAGAAGCCTGGAGTTCAGTTGTTGGGGTTTTTTTCCTTTCTCTTTTTCTTGGCTTGCCCTGTCTTTTTAAAGGCCTGAGTAACAGACGTAATTATGTTGCATTATTTCAGACCTGAATATGACCTTTTAGAGATTCCTGATATCCGTTGAACAGTTTACTCAGCAGAATATACCAGCAAAGTAAATAAAATTGTAAATAGGTTTTTTAATAGAATGTTTTGGATGCTGGAGTGTTTGCTCATAAAAATTTGTGGGACAGGTCTATAATTTATGCTTGCATAAAAAATGGCAGTGAAACCTTGAACATCATAGAAAGTAAAAGTGTATTCCACATTCATAATGGTTTTAATTCTAACCTAAATGGACTAGTCACTCAACTGGCAAAGGAAGTCAGACCCTGAGTTGTTTTCTCCATGGGAGGTTCTGATGTACTGCCCTGTAAATTATATTATCCTTGGAACCAGCAAAACAAGAATGTTTCCCAAAAGTCACATATGTCTATATGGTATGTCAACATACTCACTAAAGCCAGAGTGGAACCCACTGAATTCATGTGGCTGGAAGAGCCAAAGAGGAATTATTTTTAATACAATTGAAAGTCTAATGCCTCAACTCTAAATGAGTACATTTCTAAAGAAAAAGAGTAAATGGAAGACTAATATAGTAAAAGCTGATGTAAACCATTTGATGGGGAAAATTTGTCTATCTTCCTAGTTGTGTTGTCTTCCTGCAACAATGTGGAGCAGGCCACATACTGAGCAAATGGAAGACTAATATAGTAAAAGCTGATGTAAACCATTTGATGGGGAAAATTTGTCTATCTTCCTAGTTGTGTTGTCTTCCTGCAACAATGTGGAGCAGGCCACATACTGAGCAAATGGAAGACTAATATAGTAAAAGCTGATGTAAACCATTTGATGGGGAAAATTTGTCTATCTTCCTAGTTGTGTTGTCTTCCTGCAACAATGTGGAGCAGGCCACATACTGAGCATGCATTTGGTGCTCTCCTACCTTCACTTTTGTGGCAAGGGCAAGGTCATTTATTTAATACCTAGCTCCCCAGACCCAGCTCAAGCCCCTAAAATGGTAGGATTAATAATCATCTGGCCTGTATTTTTAAATCAGATTCTTTAATTCAGGACAGTGAAGATCAGAGGCAGCTCTACCTGCTGGTGCACTAAGGTAAATATGTTGAGGATGCTGAGGACACACTGTAAGAAGCTTATCTTGATGAACAGCCAGACAAGATGCAAGTCAAACCACAAATCTCAGCCACAGCCTTGCCCAAATAAGGCTGGTGCAAATCATGAAACAGCCTGGACAAGCTACTTTGATCATGTCTATCATGCTGCATGAAAGGTTACCCTTAGAAAATGAGTTTGGAAACAGATGAAGTTGAAGGTCCTTGTATTTTGGTAAGAAAAAAAAAAAAACAAAAACAAAAAACCCTGCATAAAATCAAAGAGTACATAAAAAAACTAAAAAACAACAACATAAAAAGGTAAAGTGGGATAAAAGTTTCCCAGATATATCTGTCCAGAGTAGCTGGTGAAAGACTTGGAAAGATGCTTTGATTTTTCTCTCAAGTATGAAAGAAAAGTTCTTTTCTCTCTATATATTATGATTATCTTTGAAACACACAGTGAAAGAGAGGGATGACTTACAAGTATGCTTAAAATAACCTGGAGAGGGACCAATTGTTCTTGATCCAGGGATGTTTTCTGTACAGGTATGAGAGCCAGAATACTCATTGATAGTAAATTTCAAGGAGCAGAGAGAGGTTTTCATTTTATCCATTCTTGTACTAATCCTACAGAATTGTATAGACAATGAGAGTGACTGCATCCCCTAAATTTTTTTGGTTTTCAGAAAGCTTTAGATAATGATGAAAATAATTGTGAGAGATTGTAAAACAGAAACTTTTTGGTTCTTTGCTTTGCTTTCTTTTTTTCCCTTTTAAAATGATCCATGTATATTAATATGTTATCAGGGTGTGAAATGCACTGCAGTCTCTAACCAGAAACAGCCTTAGCAGTGTAATGCACTGCTAGAGCTAAATGTGTTTTCGTCCTGCTTTCTTGAATCCTGTACTTTTTGTTAAGGACCTTTAGCATGCAACAAGAATTTCCAACATAGATAGTACAGTTGGAAATCTGGACTCAGCTGACCTTTGCCCCTTGAATGAAATCATCAAAAGAAATGAGTGAGCATTATTCTAAGCAAAAATCAAAGGCTGTGTTGTTTTTTAAGCAATGAAAATTATTTTTATGTGAACTGTATTAGCCTACAGTATCTGAATAAGAAACTTCAGAGAATGTCAATAAATGTAGTTACTAAAGGATGTAACTTAAATAAACACAGTGGCAACTTCATTATATTTTGACTTGAAGATTACTCCTTTTTGGAAGCCTGGAGGGAACAGGCTCAGGACATCACCAGCTTCACATCCCTTTCCCAGCAGTTACGTGACACAGCACCTGCCACACTGGAGGAATTCCAGCAGGTCTGTCCAAGAGCAGCTGTACAGCCACCAGCCATGCTCCCTGGGGTCCCATCACCAGCTGCAGCAGGAATCCTGTGTCTTTGGAGCAGTCATTAATGTTCAAGCCAGTATAGCTCTGAGTAAGATGTATCTTTCAGTCTGAAATGTCCCTAAGACAGATGTGTTTTTACTACTGGAAGGAAAGACAAATGATATGCAAGATGGAGGGAAAGAAGTTTCACTGGACAGGAGTGTTCATTTATGCAGAACTGCATCAAATGTCTGCTTGAAAGAAAAAAATTGACAAGAAGTCACTGTTTTTAACAGTGTGAGAAAGAGATAATCAATGGATAGACCAGACTACAGATGTGATCTTTTCATGGCACTGATGAGGATGTAGTCTTAAATTGAAAAATACCCAAACTTGCTTCTGTGTATTAAATGCAAGGAAATGCATGTAGGAGATCAACTTCCTATTAATATCCTTATTCTTATGTCTCTCTGATATTTTTAAAGAAAGATTATTCCTTTTGATAAATCATTTCTCCAACAGACAGGCAATTAATTGAAATGGTAAATATTTTTTTCTGAAAGTATTAATTACTGTATTTTAGTTTCTAATAAAAGATCATATTGATCTAAGAATTGTCATTCTTGGATGTGTTTAATTTAAATGAAAATCTAGGAAGCAGGACTATATGTTTACTTGATTCAAAAATACAGCTAGTAATCTGGTCTTTTGCTCCAATGTCCCTGTCAGATACTTTTCAGGTGTTCTTAAAGATGTAAATCCCTAAGCTTTATAAAAGATTCTGCTACTGTTCCATTATGAAATTTGAAAGTCACTTTTTGCCAGTGGCACAGTTTCATTTTGTAACATAAACATTCAATATGTTTATGTTTATATATTCTTTATGTATTGACATATTGGGAATGACAAATAGTCTATATATGCCCTCTTAATTTAAAACTTTTTTAATCAGAAATTTATGACAGTGAAATTTGAAGATGGATAGGAAGGAAAATAATATTTAAAATTATTACAGTGTTCCTCTCAACACCTCTAAATAAAGTCTTTTTTTTTTTTTTCCCAAATAGCTTTTGGGTTTTGGGAGCTTTTTTGGAATCGAGAATTGCTTCCCTATGCTATGGATGAGAGCACCAAGAAAAAAGTAATTATTTTGTGAAGGTTGTGGAAATGGCCAGTGTAGGACCAGAATGTCAGAATGTAGCCCTACAGCCCATATTTGGTCTCTCAGAAAGCAGTGCACATTTACACAGAGAAAGGAAAGAAGAGAGAGGATGGATTTTTTTTTTTTTTCACATCACACACGCATAGTCACACACTATATTATTTTCTATTTCCTCCAATTTATATTGACTTCTCTGGAGGGAACAAACAGCCACAAAGCTGGTCTAAAACCTAATCTATAAGGCACCCAGTAGTTTAGATAAGGAACTCCCAGTACCTTAATCTATTACACATATTTTATCTTTTTCATATTTTTATCTTTTTTCATCAATTATATTTTTATAAGATAAGATAGCTAAGGAACACCTACCTTGTATTGAAATGTTATACTATTTGTAGGAAAATGAATTTTAGTTTGTGGAACCAATGAGTTTGGTCAGTACACTTCTAAAATGACAGAAGTGCAGTTTCAAGCAATCTGCAAGATCTTGCTATACTCTTTCTAAATTTGTAGTAGTCTTCAGAGAAGCAGAAAAGATTACAAGATCTGTTTCAACTTACTACTCCAGAACTTCCCAGCTGGTGGAGAATTTCCTGGTTTCAGGCACTGCCCATGAGATAGCTGGAAACTGTTTTTGCACCCAGTACAGTTCTTGTAACCATAACCAACACAGGTTACACAGCTCCTGTGGCAAGGCTCGCATTCTCTAGAGACAACATCAGCGAAGAAGCCAATTCCACACTCGCTCACACAGGTGCCATCTGCAATAGAAACAGCCTGGAAGCATAATGACCCCTGCCCATCCCTCTGTCTCCAGCAGAAATGGTTTAAGAAAAAACCCAGTATGTAAGAAACATCTTGCAGCTATAAAAACCTCTAATATTTAAGCCTGAAATATGAATTCAGCTCAGTTGCATAGGAGAAACTTCACAAACTTCAAACCAATCTGCATTTAAATTTACCTCTAACTTGTCTTTAATCAATACAGTAAATATTAGTACATGCAAATCTAATGGAAGTCCATGCCTGGGTAAAAGTTTTATGGTTGAGTCCTAACAAGTATACTGTTTCAATAAAACATTAAAGACTAGATGCCTCTAAGATTTTTAGATATATAGAAATTTTAAACATATGCAAATTTATACCATCTCTAGTTTCTGCTGAATATGAAGTTAAATTCAAGCTTAAATATGATTCAGATTAAGGTTTGGCATACCTCATCAAAACCTCTGGAAGTTACAGCATTTACAGCTTTTTGAGTTTTGTCTAATTTCAGTTAAAAAAATCATAGATCCACAACTCACCCTGGTTGTGACCACATAGTTTTCCATGAGTGTGATGCCACTACTGGACATTTTCAACAGCCAGGTCAAGAGAATACTATAACCTCAGGAATTGCTGTGATTCTTTATTGGCACCATATCTGAACCAGACCTGCCTGATTTATGACTTCTTTAAAAAACTAGGAGATTCCTACTCTTGTGTGAATCTGGTGTGGAATTTAGTGGTTTTAACTGAGCTTTTTTCAGAGTGTTTAAAAGTCAAAGTAAAACTAGACTTGCAAATAGTAAGGAAACATTTAAATTTCTTTCTATAGTTAAAAAACCCTCCTTCCACTACATCTGAATCAAAGACAAGTATTTTTTATGTGCCTGAATAGACCCTTTGAACCAAATTATACTACTTGGTAACATAACCACCTTACATTAATGCAAATGCCTGATTCCGCAAAGAGTTAAGTCACTTCAGTCTCCACTGTCTGCCATAGAACAGATTTATGAATTTGAGAGTTTGGATCCAGAGTATTTTTGCAAAGAAAAAGTCTAAAACATTTTTGTGTGTTATGCCGTTCTTTGTGCTTTGCTTACCTGAGAGATAAAAGCCTTCCTCACATGAGTCACACCCATCCTTGTCACAGCTCTGACAGTTGCTAGGACAGTCTCTACACTGCCAAGAACTTTCATCTCTGTAGGTATTTTCTGGGCAGTATTTATAGCAATGCTGCTTATACCTGTAAGATAAAGTAGAGCATCATCCGTAAGGTTTTTTTAAGGTCATTGCGTTTGTTTTCTGTGTGTTTCTAGGAATGGTAATGGTAAAGCATGATCAGCATAATGAACAGAAATTACTCCTATATAATGAGGATTCAAAGTATATCTGTTGTTACTTTTAGCTAGCAAAGTCATGTTTCTTAATCTTAGGATTCTTAAGTATGAATAGTTTTATCTTGTTTTTTAAAGGTAGGCAGAAACCTGAATACATACTTCATTAAAAATTGTTTTATCATGATTGTAAAGAGCTGATTGCTTGTAAAAACATAAAATCCAGTCCCTTTGTTTATAGAGTCACCATAATCAATATTTTCTTCTCCAATTTTTACAGAGACCTATAAATGCTCTCTTTGAAAACAGCAATGTTCTTTTCTCTTCATTTAATCTAAGCTTTTAATTAATTTTTTATTCCATAGATAATAAACTCCATGCATAAACTCCATACATTTGCATAAACTCCATACATTTATAAGTCTTACGAGCTTCAAATACCAGAACTAGACACAACATAATAAAAGAAAATTTGTTCCAAATCCATATGCACTGTATAACTTTTTGTTCCGCATTCCTCTCTTCTGATATGCAAAGGTCCCACCAGTCTATAAGTTTTAACATGTCTCAGTGCTGAATAATTGGCTATTTTCCAACATTTCCCAAGTCTTTCCCATTTACTGTTTTTTAGACAAGCAATTTAAAGGATGAGACAACAGAGACAGCACAGATCTATGTAATAAAGAGCATATTTTTTGCTTCAGAAAATGTGTAGTCATGAAGAACTATATATATACAGCTATACTTACATATAATAGTTTTGAGTGCAGTTTATACAGATTCTTGGATCATCTGAAATTAAAGATATAAAATTATGTAAATAATTTTCAGACTAAAAACCAGAATGCCAAAAAGAACTTTTTGCTACATCAATTTTATGTTAATATTTCTTACACTAAAATAATTACAGCTGTAAAAAGAACATTGTTGTCTCTGAATCTCTGTTCACATTTATTTTGAGATTAAATCTTCCACAGTAGGATCCTAGACTGTATTTTCATAGTAACCTGTGTCCTTTTAGTCTTCAGCATAATCCAGGTACCTGAAAGGAGCTAAGTCCTTAGGAATGATGATCTGAAAAGCAGAACCTTCACAGGGGCTCAGGTTGGGTCAAATGGACTGTTAAAAGGAGACTGCAACTTACCTGAAACAATAATTCCATCTCATTTCTTTATTTGTTGCAATGATAAGTTAAAAACTTTTGACACCTCTAAAAGCAGACATTTTTCAGACATTTAAGTAATCAGTTTGAATTTCAAAATCCTGGGCTAGACAAGACTGTTTCTATATTTGGAGAGGGGGTAATGGTGGAAGAGGCGGTGGTGGTGCAAGGCTTTTGGGCAAACCTTTCCACTAGAAAACTAATTTTTGTATTCAGAACATTTGCTGAATGAACAGGAAAAGTGTTATGCAACTTTTGGACTCTTAAAATTATGGATTTGATTCCAAAGACGAAGAAAATTTTTTTTATAACCTTCCTTCTGTAATCTTCTGCTCACTATTTCTTTTACCTTTATCAAATATCCCAGAAGCAGCAGAATGGAAGGAAATGAAACCTGGGTGAATATCTTCATAAAGAGAATCACAGACTCCCAGAACATTCTGAATTGGAAGGGACCCAGAAGGATCATCTAGTCCAACTCCTGGCCCTGCACAGCACCGTCACCAAGAGTCACACCCTGTGCCTGGAGTGTTGTGCAAGCACTTCCTGAACTCTGTCAGGCTTGGTGCTGTGATCACTCCCCTGGGCAGCCAATTCCAGTGCCTGAACACCCTCTGGGTGAAGAGCCTTTCCCTAACATCAAACCTAAACCTTCCCTGACACAATTTCAGGCCATTGTCTTAGGCTGTCACTGGTTACTGGTTACCACGAGAAGAGGTCAATGTCTGACCCTCCTCTTCTCCTCATGAAGAAGCTGCAGACGGTAGCCAGGTCTCCCCTCAGTCTCCTCTTTAGCCTGAATAAACCAAGTTACTTCAGCTGCTCTTCATAAAGTCTCACCTCCAGATCCTTCACCATCCTTGGGGGCCTCCTTTGGATGCTCTCTAATAGCTTAACATCTTTTTTTATACTGTGGTGCACACAGTCCTCAAGGAGGGACCTGCAGCAGTGCAGAGCTTTCCCTTGTTGAGCTTCACATGGTTGTGATTTCTCAATTGTCTAATTTGTCAAAGTCTGTCTGCAGGACTTCCCCTTGAGGAATACAACAGCTCCTCCCAGTTTTGTATCATCTACAAACTTGCTTAGTGTCCCTTCCAGTCCTACATCCAGGCCATTTATGAAGATGTTGAAGAGCACAGGGCTGAGATGGAGCCCTGTGGAACCCCACTGGTGACAGGGCACCAGTCTGGTATCACCCCACTCACTCTCACCCTTCGTGCCTGACTCACAAGCCAGTTGTTCACCTGTCCCATGATATGTTTGTCCAGCTGTGTGCTGGAAGTTTTGTCTGGAAGACTACTATGAGAGACTCGGCTCTTCATTTCTGGAAGACTTGAAGAGAATACCACCTTCTCTCCTGAATCAGGGAATCATGGAATCAATTAGTTTGGAAAAGACCTCTGAGATCAGTGAGCCCAACTTTTTACCAAACACCTCAACTAGTCCATGGCACTAGGTGTCATGTCCAGTTTTTCCACAAACACTTCTAGGGACAATGACACTACCACCTCCCTGGCTATTCCATTAGGTCTAACCACCATTTCTATGAAGAAATTCTTCCTAATATCCAGCTTAAACCTCCTCATGTGCAGACAAAAACCACGTCTTCTTATCCCGTTGCTAGTTGGCTAAGAGAAGAGGTCAACCTGCACCTGGCTATAACTCCCTTTCATGCAGTTGTAGAGAGTTCAGAAGTTCCCCCTGAGCATCCTTTTCTCCAGGCTAAACAATTCCAGCTGTCTCAGCTGCATGGGGTTATTGTGGCCAAAGCACAGGATCTGGCACTTGGTCTTTCCAGTGTCCTGAAATCTCTGTTCATTAACCTTGAGCTCCTTGTTGAAATATCACCTGTACCCCTGTGAAAGCAATAGGAGGCAGTATTTTGAAGGCTCCATTAACCTCTGCATTTTTTTGATGAGGTCCCTGAATTGGGCCCCAAGGAGGCAGCAAACTTCCCTGAAAAGAAGGTCTGGTCTGCAGATGGTTTAGATTATATTTGCTTTAATGTATATTTTCTTCAGTAATTCCAGCAGAAAGTTTCAGCAGTTAACATTTCTTGACTGTTTTGATTCATGAAGCTTCTGAACAGCAAATTGTTGAAGGAGTAGAAATACACGCTTTGTTTGCATATGTAATTTTAGAAGTATGCTTCGTCAGTGGCTTCTGAACTAGGTGAATTCCTGGTCTGATTCAGTAGTTTTCTTCCATGCTTTTATTTCTATGGAGAAGTTTAAACTAAAATCTGGAATATTCTGTACCTGCAGGTACCTGAACCCAAGGTTCAGTCTCATATCTTAAGCTTTTCCACTGATTTTTCCCAAGCCTGGATTTTACACAGGAAGTAGTTTTTTGTTTCTCACAAAAAGAAAAAAATTAAAAGAAAAAAAGTTTTTTCAATACATGCACCTTGTATCCTCAATGTGCAAGGAAATTCTCTTTTACCTAAACTCTAGGAAAGACAACATGCTTTAATGTAATGTTCTGCCTACACTGAAATGTCAGGACTGAAAATCAGAGGACAGTTCCAAAACTTTCTGGACTTTTTTTTCTGCACAAATTGCATATTACCATCACAGAAGTGTGTAGGAAAAAATCTATTATCTGCAAATCTAAAACCCTTTCTGCAAGACTAACCTCTTGTGAAAGATTTACTCAGAGATAAAAAAACTATCTTTATAATAATTTTGTCTTGAAAGCCAAGGTCTATTCATCATCAGGCATGGTTGAAGAAATGAATTTTCCTTTCTCTTTGGTTGCTATGGGAACCAGATTAGTTTTCACTCATTTATCATGTAATGATAAACCTATATCTGTAAGCCGGAGTCTTTTCACAGTGCTGCTCTTTCAACTGCCTCACACTTCCTTAAATCTTCTCCAAATACTTTTCTTCTCACTCCCACAGCCTTATATACTCTATGTTTCTCCATCCCACTCTGTATAATGAATCTTGTTGATCATTTGTGTGTTATTTATTCTCACTTTCAGCCTTTATAGCTTTAAGTTTTTCACATAGACCTTGTAACCCCAAGCAAATTAAATAGTTAGGTTCTGGATGACCTTTGAGAGTGGCTCAGGCTTGTTAGATCACAGAGGGGCCTCAATGCCTCTTTGGTAGGCCTTTATTCTCAGGGACATGGCTCCTTATTTTATCAGTATTAATTTCCTTTGTAAAGTATCTTTGAAAGAGAAAAGTGTTATAACTTTGCTGAACATTGTTCACTCTGGACGCTACTGAGGAGTACTTAACTCTCAGTGTTAGCCTTTGTAAACAGTCCTAGTGCAAATGTTGCAAAGCCATGTCATGGTGCTCGCTGTAGAAATTTGGATGGATCAAAACTTGGTATTATATTGTATTTTGCTGCATGGAGATGAGGTATTCTGTAGGAACCCATAGGAACTATTCATAACAAAAGATGTTTTACATTCACAAGTTGAGTGAGGTGCGTGGAAGAGAACCTACAAGTAATTAAGAACTGGGTCAGGAAAGTGAGGCTCCTTGGGAGCACACTGGCAGGAAGACTGGCACTGCAAATTCAGAAGATCCTTGACTTACACAATCCCTTCTGAGAGAAGGACCATCCTCCATTGATTCCTATGAGTTTATCAGTGATCTGTGCGAGCTCCATGTGCTGCAAATATTTACTTCCTCAGTGAACTAGGTGCTTCTATTTACTTAGCAGTATTAGCTAACGATGTGGCAATTTCTGCCTGTGAAATGTATTTATGCAAGCCAGTAGATATGGCATATCAGAGAAGTTTGTCACTTATCACCTTCAAAGGTAGCCAAATGTGGTGTCTGTTCATTATGCAAGTGCAAAAGGACATATATAAATTGCATGGTTAGAGAGAGAGCTGCAGTTATTTGAGAAAATACTTTACATGTTGTATTTTAAACATAAGAAATAGGAGCCAAGATTTTTATGTTCTTGCATTTTATTGACTCTGAAATTCTCTTCAAATAATTACTGTTAAGTGGCTCAGAATCTACAGTTTTACCTTGTTTTTTCTCTTGTTCTGAGTGTTGGCTTATAGCCACAGGCTTTCTAAAAAGGAAAGTTTGACTTCGAAGGAGGTGTCTGAAATTCATTATGGTTTTAGAAGTCTGGAGGAAATATGAATGCTATCCTGCAGTTATCTAAATATGTAAGTGAACTTACATTGAGAGGTGGAAGGTGAATGCTGCAATGGCATAAAGAAAATCCTCTTCCTTAATGTTTTTTGTAGTAGAACTTTGTCTTTCAAAAGCTGCTTTTGTTGAGGAAACTGGATTTAATTTTGTAGACTTCATGATGTTTACCGGCACCCACCAGAAAAAAAGACATTAAAATTTAATGAAAACCTGATGGTTAGAGGTAATGAAGAACTGCAGCTCCCATCTTTCTGCATCAGAGGGAGCAATCATTCACTGCTGCTCTAGAAAGTAGACTCAGCATGTCCAAAACTGGGTTATAAGAGCTGAGGTACCAAAGGTATGAGGTATCAGAAAGATAATCTTTGCTGTGTGGACTTGTGATGTATCCAGTACACTTTTTTAGACACTTCATCTGTCCAATATTGAGCTTGTGTTTGCTTGAACAGAAATAGGGATATATTTGAAGTTTTTTAAGAATTTAAACTTTGGTCCTGAAATCACCCTTGAGCCTTAGTTTGTACCTTTCTCTTGAATGAAATTTAAAGACTGTCCTTATGCCTATATCCTTGAAGAAAAAGCAGAGGGTGGTGATCTGTTTTGAGGCATAGAAAATTTGAACATCTACAGTAAAATTCTGTGTTGGATAATAGCTTAATAGCTTCAGAAAGTCAGTAAATCTTTCAGAGTGTGGCATTCAAACAGGAAAAAAAAAAAGCTGTAATTTTTAATACCTAAATTAACAGATTGAGTTATTCCTATTTATGTTGAATATAAATTTTAGAAGATTATTTCAAAAATAAATATAATACAGAATATCATTTTCTTGGTGAGAAGCCACTTGCAACCAATGACTAATTGCTCAGCAGTACGCACTTAAGCTAATGACAAGAGTGAGGGGAACTAAATTTTCCCTACCTTAAGAATAGCAATAAAGTTGATTGAGGGAATATTTACCCTGTTGGCAGTTGTGGCATCCATCTGAACATGGTAGGCAGTCTTCAGAGTCAGGATCTTCCACTTCACCTGTGTTTTGCAAATCATCAGTTTTGGGTTAATTCTCGATAATGCAATATTTGGAAGCACTTGGTAAGGTTCCTGGAAATAAACTTGATTCAAATTAAAAAAAAGAGAAAGACTCATGAAAGCTTGTTTTCTCATTTGTTTTTGCATAACCCACTCATTTTGAGGAAAATACTCTTGCTTTACAATAACATGATACAACAGAGGATCAGAGCTGGAACTTAAGGACCTCAGGGTCAGGTGACAAAACATTTTTAATACACTTAAGCAGGTTTCTGTAACAAATTGAATAGGGTATTTGTTATCTCCAGCTGAAGGATCCTTACCTTCTCTACAGTTATGCTTCTGACACACATTTTGAATAAGGTAGTAGCCTCTGAAACACCTTTGGCAGTGGCTGGAGTTCAGGCACATCTCACAGTGGCCAGGGCAAGGCACACAGGTATGGTCCAAGTGGTAGTGACCTGGAGGACAGTTGTCTCTGCACTCCCCATGATACAGGAAACGTTCCACCCCTCTTCTGTCTGTGTGGCAAACAAATGGGAAAAAGTTGTCAGCCAGAGAGGGCATTTGGGGTATAAGAAGGAGCTTTATGAAGTTCCTGTGCTGCAGTAGAGACACTGACTGCTAGATTTTAGAGTTTTACAGCAGATGAGATGTATACAAGTTTCAGGACCTCAAACTTTTCACATTCCTGGAGATTTATGGCATATAAAATGTCATGATAGCTAACAATTACTCTTTACACCTATCAATCTAATTAAAAAAATGAAAATTTTTCCATCACTGAGGACAAACAAGTATTTGTAATGCTTTGTACATGCAAATGTACAATTATTATTAGGAAAGCAAGTGGCTCTTTTGGGCCATTTCACCTTTGGAAAGAGTCAGTCTATGTCCCTAGAACATTAAACTGTAATCCTCATCTTAGTGGAATCATCTAGGTTTGAATTTAAATAGCAGATGTGCAGCTATTAGCACAAGCATTCTCTAATGCATGAGAACTGGGAGGTCCCCTGCTCCAAATCCCTCTGAGTCAAGCCTGTGAAAACACATACAACTTCATGTGCCATGTGCTGCAACATGGGGAGTTTTCTAACCAGTACCCTACAGTATAAATTGCACATACAACTGTGCTAAGTGTATTTCATTGCCTTAACTGCAGAGCAAGAATTTGCTTACTAGAATCTATGTTTGAAAATGCAGAGAAAGCAGCTACAATAGGAAATAATGCCACACCATAGCAGAAGTTGAATTTTATTTATTTTACTTTTCATGCACAAATCTTTAATTTTCCTGCCTCCTAAGGCTGTGAGTCTCTCTTAATTTCTTGATTCACAGAAATACAGAAATATATCTTGCTGTCCTCTATAAGCGAGAGAAGAACTGGGGAACAATTATACAAACTTGCTCTCACATTAGACCTGAAGTACCATTTGAACATTTAATCTACTGAGTCACATTTCTCAAAGTGAGAAAGTCAATCTCATCATCAGTAAGACTACTTAATGTACCATACTAGTGTTTGCTTGTAGTCTAGACACTTAAAACTAAATAAAGTCTGTGCCATTGTTGATTAGGACTGAAATGGAAGTAACAGGCGAAGTGAAAAGGCTGTGAATCCATTGTGAACCCTCGGAAGACAGCTCATAAAAAAATACTCTTTCTTATAAATTAGATATTAAACACCCATTTCCAAGGACAGTTCAGAACTAGTTGCACATACTTGCAGCTAATGGCCTCAGGTTTTTGCTCGTCAGATGTTGGAGAGATAATAAGAAATAATTTTTTAAAACAGAATTTCAAAGGGAGAAGCCTGCCCTTTTTGGAATTTCCGCTAAATTTGCTATATTAGCCTTCCTCTAAACATAAGATCTATAAAAATGTGTTTTGGTGATAAGCTGCTTTTTGCAGAACCTGTTTGTTCAGCTGTAGGGACACAGCAATCTCCGGTGGAACCCACCATGCTTGTTTCTTAGCCTTTCCCAGAGGGATGCTTAGGAAAGCAGCCTGGCTCCCTGCCTGCTTGAGCAAACTGGCTCCATTTCAGTATAGCACATCCTGTGCAGTGGGTGGGGGAAGCATGTATGAAGCTTTATTTTCCAGAAGCAGGCTATGTAGGTTTTCTGTCCCTTTCCCCCCCTTTTTCTTGTTTCTGTTTCTGTTAAAAGCTCCTATTGAAAAAGAAAACAAGGTAAATGCATTAAGTAGAAAGGACAATACAGAGTTGTGTTTTCTTGTACTTTTTTTAAAAAAAAATTAGTTCCAATTCTCTTCATAGTCATAAGAAGATTGTGATGCAGATTGGTAGTAAAAGCACTATTCATTTTATTGGATCTAACAAGTGATCCTGAGGGAAAAGGGAATTTGGAGGCCAAGGGACGGGGAAAAGCTGGCAAAAGGGAATCTTACTTACCTGTTCCACAAGTGGTGCATTTGTTAGGTTCACTTCCACTGCAGTCCAGGCAGGTATGATGGCACAAGTGACACTGCTGTTTGAATTCAAACTTTCCTCTGGGACATTCCATAACACAGCAGCCATCATCAAAGACTCTTTTAAAGAAGATAGAGGCGTAATTACAAATTTAACTACTATTTGTTGTTTAAATCTAAAAGAAACTTTAAAAAAACCTCAAAAATTTCTTCTCTCACTATTTACAAGTCTTTGAACTTCAAGACTTTGTTTTCCTGATCTCATTCATTGCATTTACTATATGAAAAGTGTTTTGAACATGAATCTTAGACTTCAAAGATGATATGTCACTGAAATGTTTTTCTGAGAAAAATCACCTTTTGGTCCTCTATCTAGATATCCTTATATCACAATCTCTGACAGTGGTCCCATGTGTCTGCTAAAAGGAGTGCAATACTTGGTCTTTCTCTGTGAAGGAATAACCCATCTGTTTTACTTTTAAGATTGCCTTTAAAAATTACTGTGGCTTCAGTAATACGACCTTGTACATGAAGTCAAATATCTATCCAAATACTGGCCTTTAGGAGCTGTATTTTTAGACTTACACGTTGTCGTGACTTAGGAATGGTATTTACGGATTTAGTTTTCCCTCTGAAACACTCCAAACCATGCTCAACTCCCTGTCCTGCCTGCCCCTCTTCTGCTGGGAATGGAGAGGAGAATTGGATGTACAAAAGATGAAGATCACAGGTTGAGAAGAACAATTTACTGAAAACAGCAAAGAAATAAGGAAGTGAACAGTAACACCAACAGCATCAATTATGAAGGGTACAACAGCTGCTGGACAATTCTCATGCCAATGCTCACAACTATACCGCAGGGAACCCCTGACAATACCTGACTTTTGACCTAGAAAGGGACCCCTTCCCCCACCCCTGGAACTAACAGTGCGGTAGGATAGGATAACTTCCATGTCCTAGCCCTGCCTCTCCTGACTGCTGCAGAAATTAACTCTATCCTGGCTGGAACCAGGACACGATTCATCTCTATATCATCTGTGTCTTGCCCAGATCCTACACTTCCAGTTATACACACACACATACATATGTATACACACATGACCACAGGTATAATTTCCATAGTTAACAGCTGTTCCTCCAAGATGTCTGTTAAATTAATTTAGTCCAAGATTGTGGGTTCTACCCACCCTAGATATATTCCAGGGCATAAGGGCTGGTGTGCTGTCAGCTGGTCAGGATCAGGAGCTCACAACTGGTGTACCTGGAACTGACAACATTGCAGACTGTTCTTACACAAAAAATCAGATCCCCTTGAGTAATGCATCATGTTTCCCTGGCCCTCTACTTTACCCACCAAGTGCACCAGGTCCCAAAGATGCATTTACCTTTGCTTGATGCAGGACTAGTTCAACCTGTCTTCCATAACATTCCTCATATCCACCACAAAGACTTTATCCCCTTTTACAGTACATAGGGTTTTGTTTGGATGGGGTGAGCTCAGCTGGTGGAGCTGCAGGTGTTAATTAATGACTTGGCCTTTGCTTTTTACCTGTGCTGCCAGCTGGTCTTTTTCATTGGTCCAACCATCTCCACAGACAGTTTGCTGTCATTTGTTGAGTCAGTGTAAAGATAGACAGTGCTGGCCATTTCTCTCATTCAACAATATCTAAAGCCAACAGGATTGCTTTCAGCTCTGCAATTTGACATGATCTACTTCAATATCTTTTGTGACTTGCTGTGTGCAACTCCCTACAGTAGCTTTCCATTTTCAGTGTATCCCTACAGTATGGTAGGAGCCATCAGTAGAGGGAGCATATTACTTTTCATTTTCTTTCAACCAGTTATATGGTGGGACATCTTTGGCCTGTCACTTTCTCCTCCTCTGATGATGATGATGATGAAATTTTCATCTTTGGGCCAGTTCATGATGGCTTCCAAGATCCATCAAGGCAACTGTGGTTTCCTGTTTGAGCTCACTGTGTGATGGGTGCAATCCACTTATTCCATGTAGCATCAGTGGACAACGTATGGAAGGCACTTTCCCCTTGCACATCCTGCCGTTTGCTGACAGAGTGCTGAGAGGAGCCAGCCACTTCTAGAACAGCTCAAACCCCTTTATAAGCTGTCAGTATGTCCTTTTCTGTTCGGGTGTAGCAGACTACACCTTCAGATCTCTTGTGTCCCCAACTCAAGAACCCCAGTGCTGTCCTTTACTCTCCCCTGAAGCTGTTTGCCAGAGACTCCAGGAAGGGCCATTCTTCCTGGCTGCGATGTGGAGCACAATTTTTACATGTCCTGTCCTGAGTGGCCCAGGGTCTACTGCATAAACAATCTCCTGTTTATTTTGCTCAAAAGCTTGTAGCTGTTCAGGACCCCTCTAAAAATCATTCTTTTTCCTGTTGCATGATCGGGAGGGTTTACAATCCGACTGTAATCTGGAATATGCATACTCCAAAACCTCACAGCACTTAGGGAAATCTCATGGGGCTTTCTTGCTCTTTGGCGTGGACATAGCTGCTATTTTGTTGACCACATCCATTTGAATCTGACAACATCCCTCTTGTCATTTTGCTCCTAAAACTTGAATTTCTTGGGACTTCCCTTTCACCTTAGTTTGTTTTATGGTAAAACCTTTGGGATGATCTGAACTATCTTCTCTCAATTCTGGAAACTCTGCTGTGTTTCCCCACACAATGATGTTATCAATGTATTGCAAGTATTGTGGATTCTCTGCCTTTTCCAGTGCATTTTCGGTCAGTCCATGGCAAATAATAGGGCTGTGTTTCCACCCTTGGGGAGAACAACTCCAGGTGTACCAAATGCCCCTCCAGCTAACTGTGGCCTGCACTCTTCTGCTGAAGGAAAGGAGAAAAACACATTTGCAATATCAGTGGTGGCACTACTCTGCTGCCTTGGACTCCTGTTCGTACTGAAGTTCCAGCATGAACAGCATGCAGCGCTCAGTGGTGGTGTGACTTCCTTCAGGCCATGATAGCCCACTGTCAGTCTCCTCTGGACTTACACACTGGGCATATGGGGACCACTAAAGGGTGAGTGAGTCTTGCTGGCCACGCACTGGCTCTCCACATCAGGACCCATCTCATGGATGGGGGTCACAGAGTCCCGGCTGGCATGGTGTTATCAATGGTGCACTGCTGTGGTAGTGAAGGTAATTCTACCTTCAGCAGTAGAAGGATCAGCAGAAGGATTCTCTGAGAGACAAGGCAAGGTGTTCAGCTCTTTAATTTCCTCTGCCTCCACAGCTGCTCACCCAAAAACTGTTGTTGGGCTTTTGGGTCCATGAAATACCCTCTCTTGAGGTAACCTCTGCCAAGAATTCACAGGGCCTCTGGCCCAGTCACAATGGGGTGTGTTTGCCATTCATTCCCAGACAGGGTGTCCTAGGTTAAAAATGTAAGAAGTGCCCAAAGTATNGGTATTTTATACTATTAAATTTATTTTATTTTACTTTATTTTACTGTATTTTACTTATTTTCTTTTGCTCTTATTAAATTGTACTTCTGACTTGGAGTCTCTCACTGGTTTTGCTTTCAAACCAGCACACAGGGTCACTTCAGCTTCCAATACAGTCACTTGCTGGGATCCCCCTATCACCACAGACATAGAGATGGATTCTGTCCCTACACATCTTGATGACACTGTGCACCTGTGTCGACTAAAACCTTGCACTTGTGTGGGTCTGATGTGCCAGGCCATGGGATGCACACAGTCCAACAGATCTGATTGTCCCTTTCCTCGCCCTGACTGGAGGCAGAGCACCTCCAGGCCTGGTCATAGTACTCATTTCTTGCTTCTTGTAAATATTAACTGGAGAACTACAAGAGTATTGGAAGTAACATCAGCTCTCCTGTTCTGTCTGAGTGCTTGTCAAGTGGAACCTGGAGCAGCATTTTTCCTTGAAGAATTTCCTGAAGAACTTCCTGTGATCTTTGTTCTTCCTTTCAGGTACCCATGTTGCCAGGGCAAAGGTAGGTTTTCCATCCCACATTTCCCCCAACCCAAAACACAGGTTACCTTGTGTGTACGGTCTCTTCCATGCAGCGGGGCACTTGCTCTCAGTAGCAGAGACTCTGGTCTGTAGTGGTGGGGCATGGGACTCTCTAACTTTCTTGAGGCTTTCAAATCTGTCCAAAGGCTTGGACAATCTTTCCACAAGGCCCTCTTTGTTCATCATGAAGCAAACTGAATTGGTCTTGAATTTCTACTTCTATGTAGTACAGGCGCAGCTGCTACCCTGCATGTGTTGTTTCTCTGTTTCAGCTGCAGTTTGAGTGGCTGTGGTGCTGGTTGGTCTGATTTCCTCCTCCTTTCCCTGAGGGCACTGTCTAGTGTTGACCTGTGTCTAGTAAAGAGCAGCTAGGGTCCAGCACACTGAAAAAAGTTGCTTGTCTATGGAGTTGCCACAGCATTTTCCTTGCGAATATTCTGTCACTTTATTAGGTCCTGAAGTCATTCAGGGGTTAACTTCCGAACCATTGGAGCAGAGAATTTCCCCCCAGGCAGTGCCATTTTCTCCCATATTCTATGCCACTCAAATCTACCTACACTCAGGGCAGATCTTGGAATGACCTTCCTAGAAATCTCTTTCTTGACCCTAAATGTGGTTTAGACCACACCGAGGAGACATACCAGACACAGCAATAAGAACATGCATTCCTTAACATCCAAAGGAAATAAAAAATTCTCACAAACTGTCTGAAGGACAAAAGAGGGGTGAAAAGATGGGAAAATCATCCACTCCTGTTCTCCCACAGACTGGGCATGATTATTAATGGATTCCCAAAAGTAGTGCCTGAGATAAGGGTAGAAGAGCAATATTGGATACACATCCCAGAAAACCCTCACTTCCCTTGATCTTGTTATGAGCTGCTATCACACAGTACAGCAAGAGAGCAATCCTGATCTGAAACAGAACATTGTGAGGAGCATATAGAGCATGTATGGAGGCATGGACAGGGTCAGGTTCCACATCCACAAATCACACAAATGCTCAGGTCTGTTGTTATTTCAAGCCTTCATGCCTCACACTGGGTGCAAAACAAGGCTGTTGTGGTTTAGCAATGGAATTCCCCAATTTAGTGCTCCTACCAAAATGCTTCCAATCTCAGGTTTCTTACTCACTTTCCCATCCCCATCCCCTGAGGTGGGATGGAGAGGAGAATTGGAGGCACAAAAGATAAAGAACATGGGTTGAAATAAGAACAATTTACTGGAAACGGCGATGAAAAGAGAAAATGAAGAAGCAAGAATATCAATAGCAAAGTGTACAGCTTTCACATGCCAGCACTTGCCTCTGTACCGTGGAACCCCCCAGAGTACCTGACCGTGGCAGCTCAGTGGCTGTAAAGGGACCCCTTCCCCCTCCACTGGAAATAAGATCATAGAATAAACTCCCAGCCCTAGCCATGCCCCTCCTGTCTACTGCAAATTAACTCTATCCTGGCTGGAACCAAGACGTATGTCTGCCTATAAGTACATAGGAGTCTGGCTGCTAAATGATCTCCTATTGCCGGATAATTAAACATTTGCTAAAGAATCCTTTTATGTGATGAAAGTTTATGGTCCATTTTTCACTGCTGCTTTATGTCTACTGTTTTAATCTGCTTGGGAGAAAAATAGAAATGTATCAATTCATGCATTGTTCATAGACTAACTATTAGAAGAATGTAAAAAAAGTTGGCTAGATTTTGACAGTAGAAAGAAAGACTTCTCTTTCTTATTTTCTTAGGAGAAAAAAAGAAACGGAGGTCTGTACTTTCCTACACTTAATTCTTTGACCACTTTGCTATGTGAGGACTTGGATTCAGTTTCTAGAGACATTGAATGCTATTCTGGCCATTAGTACAAGCTTTGAGTACAACAACCTAGACAAGAAAAGGCTTTCCATTATATGAAGACAGTGCATGTTTTATTGGGGTCAGCCAATGGCATTAGAGCATATCTGCAGTATGTCTTCATAAGTTTCACTTGCTATGATCATTTTCAGATTTATTCTGAAAGAAAAGGAGAAATGTGACAGAGGTACTAGAGGCAGCTGGGCTACGCTTACATGGCATGCAAATATTACTGAGTTCAACTACATGTGCTAGCTCTAATGATAGCCATCCTTACAAGCAGCTCTCACTGTGGTAAAGTGCATTTTTCTTGCTCTTTGTTATGTTGTCTTTAATGAGAAACACCTGGTCAGATCTTGTCACTAACCTTGGCTCAAACCATAAACAGATGGACAAGGAATTTTGTGATAATCAGTTTATCTGGATAAAAACCTACAATTTCATATATTTTTTTCTTTAAAAAACCAAGCACAACAAAACAAACCAAAAAAACCACCCCCAGGTAGCAGCATTTTCTTTTATCAAATGATGTGACAGTGATTTTATTATTAAATAAATTGACATCTACCCTGGATTTTCATAAGGAACTCTTTAGCTTCTGGGCAAGGTTTCTTTGTATTATTATTTCTTGTGCTATAGATTGTCCCATTTAATATGACTTTTTCTAGCACCTTTCATAATGCACAGAAGGATCTCAGAAAACTTTTTGAAACCTTAGATACCAAAATTCAGAATTTTTAGAGAATTTGTCATGGTGGTTAGAGCAGCATCCTTCCAAAAGATGGCTGAGACCTCATTACTGCAAACACCTTGGTGCTTCAGCATAATGGTGCTTGGTTCCTTCTTTGCTTTGTAAATATCTTCATGTAAAGCTCACAATATGGGTTGCAAGGAAGGAACAAACAATCTAATTTAAATGCCATTGCGAATGGGAGAAACCCTCTCCACAGTCCAAAATTCTGCCTGGATTTCCTCTGCTCTCATTTGTGGTGTAACAGAATTTAATAATGATTCCTCACTTATGAATTTGTTTAGACTCCATTACTCCTGGTACATCTTTCATTGGCATAGTCGTATAATAGATATTTTCAGGGCAAACTGCAGAATTGTTTAGGGATTTTCTTTCCTTGCCTTAGAGGATCTGTCTTATGATCCTATTTTCATACCAGTGGAAATGTCAGACAGCTACAGCATAATGCAGTGCAACAGAACCAGAGTTATTTGTGTGAGAATACAGCTGTGGGTAGGACGTGTATAAAAACAATAGTCTTCTGGAATAGGTGTCACATGACCTAAACATAAATGTCTGATTTGCAAAGTCCTGTGGAAAAGTTTCTTTCTCGTTCTGTTCAATCCTCCTGGCAGGTTAGAAATGTCGGCCTAGCCCATAACACCTCAATTAGGGAATGATGTTAAGGTGCCATGAATATCTCCCAAAATCAGCCTCAGCATCCATACTCACGCCTTGAGCCAATCCTCACAGCTGTGTAGGGCTACAGATGCACTAGATTCTTGTTAAAATTGTCAGTTGTGATTCCAGCAATTGTGATATAGAAAGGGTGACAATGAAAGGAAGTCTGTTTTAAATACAAAAATCATGCTGCTGAACATTAACTGCTTATGTAGCCAGTTATTTTGTTTACATAAAAATGGTTTTCTCAAGTCCCCTGGATTTTTTTGCCCTAGACACGTCTTGCTTCCATAGTCTCTGCTAAACAGTGTGGCCCCTTCTCCAGATGACGATGTGAGATCTTTATAGTGGACTGTGCTAGGAGACAATTACCTTGTGACTGGGCAGCTGATGCAGTTGTCTGACTCAGGTCCAATGCATTTCTCACAGGATATATCACACAACTGGCATTCTTGAAAATCATCAAGATATTCCCCTGGTTGAAAAAAAAATGTTTTAATTTACAGTTTAAAAATAAAACAAAAGGAAGAGAAAAAAAAAATCACCAAACTTTCCCAGCTGGAAAACATAATGATGAAGAGGAATTGGATCTATTTTTAATTAGTGACATAAGCACATTCCCCTGTGGCATCAGGAAAACAACTACTGGTTCCCTTGGGGAACCAGGATAATCAGAACTGTTTGTTGTTTATTAATTTTTCTTTTCCATGTGAATTTGAGAAAGAGTGATTTTTGTTGTTTTTGTTAATTTATTTTGCATCAGTTGAAGTAATGAGACTCTTAAGATTCATGAGTTACATCAAAACTAGTGTTACCAAGGAGTATTAATTATGTAATATCTTTTGAGCTTGGTTGCAAGGGTTTGCTGTCATGAGTGTGGATATGTTCCACAAGGAGATGGACTTGAGCAAGCTTCCATCAGCCAGAGACCTGTTGCTGCTTCCCAAACCTCTAGCTATAGCTTATTTTGTCTCCCTCACAGGCTGCTGATGGAATACTCCCCACCTAAAAAACCTAGGCGTGCATTTTGGCTGAATTGAAAGTTGGTGCAAAAGTGCACATTTGGTCCTGAAAGAAAATTTTATATTATGGATTTCTACCTTACAACTGAGCTAAAGATATAAACATTCCCAGGTCATGAATACACTAGTATGACTAGTACTATGCTGCTGAAGTGCAAAGTTTGCCTCTTTATTTACTGAATATTAATTAAAACACTGGTTCAAGCTGGTAAGCTGCATGCCTAATAAATCTTAGGGCAGAGATTGGGTAAGTAGTATGAATACTTTATCTGTGTGCAGTATCATGTGGGGACAATAAATTGATTTATCACACAGTTTTATAAAGCTCAAGATTGGGTCTTTTATGTCAGTTTGTTTTGGGAAAATTTATTATAACTGAGTCTATATATTTAAGGAATTGGGTGTTCCTTCATTCTTGAGTAATGGAAGAGGCTGGGAAAAAAGTCCTATATAATGCATAAAACCTGCAGTTTCTATGGATACTTCAATATCAAGCAGCTCTTTCCATTTGTATTGCTGTTGGAAAAATCCAGATCTGGCAAATATAGTGAACTTTAGGAATCAAAACACAAATATGGAATGACTCGGGTTTGGCTCTCACTTGCAATAAGTTCCTTACATTTGAAGAGCAAAGGCACTGTGCGAGCAACCACTTATATCAATTTAAAACAATCTATGGAGGAAAAATTTTCTATAATACTGAAAATTATGTTGTCTGTCTGTTGTGTTTTTAACAGTTGTGTTTTTACATATGAAGCAGTATTAAAAAATTGTAGAATAGTTGAAACCTCTGGTATGAGATATGAACTAGGATAGTACATCCCTAAGGGTATGGGAACAGTACAGTTATAAAGGCAAACTGGCTGGAACATCTAGCCAATTCTGGGTGAAACTTGGGGTACCCAAAATGTAGGCAGAGATGTAATATTTGTTTTGCAATGGCTTGTGTGTCTTCTAAAGAGAGGACAAAAGTAAAAGACAAGCCAAAAGTCATGAAGACAATGCTCTTCAGAGGTTGTTCTGGGATCAGCTAGCTGGGGAGAAGTTCAGACTGGGAGAAAATGAAGAATCTCCTGAAGACATCAGGGAAACAAAAGTCTTTGAATGCATACATGTTCACACATTTGTCTCATAATCCAAAGAGAAATTTGTATTCCTCTTTATCTGTACCTCTATATACCTATGTATATATTTCCATACATTTATGTAACCCTTTGCATGCCCATAAAGGCCAAACCTTGAATTTTGTAAACTGACAAGTTCCATGGAACTGATTCAGCATTTCTGAACTACAACACTGCATAATTTATGAGTAATTACTTTATAGTGGACTAAAACTAAAAATTTTCAAAAAGCTGTTAGACATATGATTCAGTAGGATTCTAAATTTTTCAAGATGTTACTCAGATAACATTGTTCTATTGATGCATATCTATAATAATATCGAATATTTAGAATTCTCACCTTCTAGGAAGAAAATGAAGAAAAAAATGGCCTTCAGGCCATTGACAGATTTGGTTAATGTTAGCCTCTTAAGCCTTTTTTTGGTATGTATCCAAATGATGTAACATGGAATCCCATGTTCTCAAATGCTTTATGAGATTTTAATATAAAATTTTGTCATGTTTTCGGAATAGTAGTTCCCAATACTGTGACCTCACTGAGACTCACCTAAACCATATGTCACTCTCTTGCTTCCCTTCCCCCACTCTTTCCCCTCCCCCTTTCCTCTCCTGGGATGGAGTTGAAAATTAGAGGCACAAAAAGGTGAAAATCATGGGCTGAAATATGAACAATTTACTGGAAACAGCAATGAGATAATAAAACAGTAACAGCTATGATGTTAATAACAAAAGGTTGAAATTATTTACACGGCAAATAATACTGGACTGTTTTGCTCTCCACCCTTTCTCTCACCATTGGAAGGAGAGAGCAAGTCCCTTTGCTTGTCCCTCAAAAGTGATGTGAGATAGTATCCAATACCATAAGGGTCTGGCTATGCCCCCTTCCCAGATAGTATAAAAAAATAACTTTGTCCTGGCTGAAACAAGGACAAATTATACACACACACACACACACACACATATTTGGACAATAATACAACCATGAAAAAATGCAGTATCTGAAAAGACTTCCCATTGTAGGTCTAATGCTTGAGTGTTTTATTCTCTTGGATTTATGTCACTGGGAAATCTGTCAGGGTGACTTTACTACATAATTGCTTCTCTGATGTTGTTTTGTGATATGTATTAGAAAACTTTTCTATTTCTCCTTTACTTAATTTGCCCACACTCCCTGTATGCTTATCTTGTATGCCTGCCCACTGGACCTAAAATATTAATTTATACATCTCAGCTGTGCATTCACACATAGCAGAAGTACTTAGTTTTTAAAGGTTTTAAAGTTATTTCTTTGTTATGCCTTTCATTGGAAGTGGTATAATTCATTTCAGCTGTGCTTGGAATAGTGCCAGGATGACCAGCTCTGTGGCTCTGAACTGAAGCATTTTAATGAATGCTATTATAAGAATGTGCCCCAGAAAATACTTACATATTTGGCCCTCTGAATTTCAAATTACATCTAGAACTGCAGATACGATATGTTAACAAAATAATTTTTGGTGGATATTCAAAGAGTTAACACTGAAATTCAAAAAAAGAGGACTTCTAAACTATTCCACAGGTAGTTCAATCATCTGCCACAATCCCTTGTGAAAAATGTATTTCTTTACAAATCTCGCTAGATAAACACAGGCTGCCAAAGCCTCAATCCTTTTCCTCTTTTCTGTATTAGAAACCTTTATCTGTCTAACATACTTAATAGAGGAATGCTCTCAGAAATGTGTCTTCACTTAGCTTCAATCAGGCAACGACCATCAGAAACTTTGGATCATCTCATATTTATCATTCATTATTGTGTTAGTTCTGCTACATTGTTACCTTGTTTAAAAACATTTGTCTCATTGTTAGAAAAAGGAATTGCAGATATTGTAGGAATAATGATATGCTAACAGACTTGATTCCTCATAATAAGAAGATTTTAATGTATAATTTTTGTGTCCATAGTTAGAAATGCTTAACTCCATATTTGAGCTACATCAGGTTTCAGGTTGTGCTTTTAACTGCATACAAAATCCCTATACTTAGTGCTCAGTTCCTATCAGTTCATATGAGGCATTTTAAAATGAGGTAAGAACTATTCCTTCAATTAAGGAAGTATAAACCTGAGTTACAATAATATTATCAAATTAATTTGCTACAGCAAGCTGGAACCTGTCTCTCCTGAGTCTCAGTCTGAAGCACTTGTCATAGTTGCCAAGTCATTCTCTGTCTTTGCAGAAGCAGCATCAAGTGTACCTTTACCTTGTCACTATTTCTCTCTTGCTTTCCAAAGTCTGTGCCATTCATTGACAGCACATGGTATTTCAGGAGATCAGTTAGATGAGATGTGAATATCCCTGTCAGTTATGCATGGAAGTACGGACTTTTATGTGCTGGCTGTCATAAATCCTTTTCTCTTGTAGTCCCTCTGTGAGACTTAGTCACTGCAAGTCATGTGTTACTTCCCCACTTTGTTTGATCAAAACATCAGTTTACCTATTTTTAAATGATCTTATTGTCTATAACCTTGCTGCTATGACTTTTCCTTAAAATCAATAGAAAAAGTGACCTTATTTCCTCTATTTTACTTGTTTACTTTCATGGAAATTTGTATATGGATTTCATACTTGGGTTCATTGTATGTAATCTTATGGGTTATAAAGCTTTGACAAAGCAGACAAAAACTGCACAGAATTGCTTTTCAACCATCAGCTGTGAGAACTGAAATACGTTGGTCTTAGGGAGCTCTCTGCTTTTCCTCAAGTTTAGCTGTGATACATTTTATTTTGTTTGGCTTGTGGGATCAGCTCCTTGAATTCCCTGAAGAAACATTAATTCATAAGTGTAAGTAGATAACAAAAACTAACTCGCATATAAAAATCCATGCAAATTCACCTTGACGATTCTGTTAAAAGTTTCCCCTTTGCTTAGCCCAAGGTCTCTGTGCTTGATAGATTACAGCTCCCTGAAAGAAATCTTACCATAAAGTCTATGTTGTAACATTTTCAAGATGCAGCCATTTCCCCTACCCTCAGATTTGGCAGTTGTACAAAATTTGCATCTGGTTTCCAATTATTTGTCTAGCTTCAGTTTTAGGTCTTCTGCTACTTACACAATGTCCAAATTTCTGTCTCCCTATTCGGATGTGCAGAAGGGACAAAACTTTTGGACATTATGATTTGAGGTGATGAGAAGGATTCAGGATTGAAAGTCTTCTTTTCAAAAGTGCTTTAGGCAGTGACAAATGAGAAGGCTGAAAATAGGATATTGATTCCTAAGTCACTAAATCTCCCCCTTGTGCCAAGGGGCAAAGCAGAACCTTGAAAAGGATTGAACATCTCTTCCCTGAATAGCCGTGTGCTGAGTGTGATATAATGATTTTAGGATGAAAGGCCCCTTTGTCGCAGGATTAGGTGAGATCACACAGGGTGACTGGGGTTAGCGCTAATCATGACAGTGAGGATTGAGGAAATTGCCTTTATCAGACTCCACTGTTTTACATGGCCCTCTATGCTTTTCTCTGCAGAATGAAAACATCCACATTAGCCAAAGCTGCCTTATTTCTAACACAAAGGGCTTTTCCCTTCCCCTTTACAATGTGTACTTCTCTCCCCATTTCTATGTAGTTTTAATACAATTGTTGTTAGAAACCCATTGAAGAGCCAGAGTCCTCAGCAGTACTTAGTGGGCATAAACAGACCCNCCTTTAAATCTCCATTTCTACTAATTTTTGAAGCATTTAAAGAATTTGGTTTAAAAGTCCATTTTTAGTAATTATGTGGATGCCTGGAAGCATAAGCTGGCTGGGTTCATGGGTTATGAGCCCCTTGCCTATGTAAGCACCTATGTCAGAGCCTGGCAAGGTGTTCTGCTGATCCCCTATATCCTGAAATTTGACAGCTCCACAAGAAGGGGGGAAGGGAAATGGAACAATCTCTGTGGATCTATATCAATAAAGCTTTGGCTTGTTCCCTTCTCACTTGTTGAAGGGGGGAGAAATACCACAGCATTCTCAGAATTTTAGACTCACAGTGGAAAAATATACACTCAACCTCTCCATTTCTTGAGCTTTCCATTAGAAATTTTTCTGTTTTGTGTTTTCAAGCTTCCCATTCTTCATAAAAATCAGTAGCTGAGAATCTTCTGAAGGGCAGTGGAACAGAAACACCTGAACCTGATTGAAAATTATTGCACAGTGCTGATACTACTGCTTTGGAAAGATTGGTAGTTGGTTGTGAAATACAAAAGCCAAATGTAGTGTGCATGAGTAAAGCTGATGTTATTAGCACATGGAGTACATTAAAGATAGAATCTTTCAGTGCTGGAGGAAGACACACGTCAGAGGCAACCAAGGTAACAACAGTGTGTCTCTCCTCTGTTATAAAGCAAGGAGTATGTACTTTGTATACTCAGAGCATTCCCTGACCACTGCAGGATTTCTGAGTGTGATTTGAATAGACATAAACCTGAAGTGGGAAGATCTGGATGTTTTGGGGAAGCATTTCAGTGGTGTCATCCATCTTAGGCTAGGAAACTCCTGCACAGGCTGTTCATACAGGACATCTGCAACTTAATCAGGGTATGAACAGAGATCTGCTGATAACTGGGCAGATTTTAGCAGGCCAACGATTGTACCAAGATGTAACAACATATAGTAACAACATAGATTTGTAACAACAAATAGTATGTAACAACAAACTATTGATCAAATGCAATTTCTGTGTAATTTGCAGACATGAAGATATATTAAAAACTGAAATAAGCCTTCCATAAAGACACAAGTATGTCTTTGGAATTAAGGAGCAGATCAAATTAAATCTTTTAATGAGTGGTATCAAAGTCTAAATTTTATTCTCATGTGTAACTGTTCAGCCTCCTCAATACACTTATATTGGTGATCTTCCCTTGCTTGAAATCTTCCCTGGTTCCTGGTCTCCACTATAAGCATCTCTGGGTAATTTTTAAAAATAATTATAGATTATATTCTGTTTAACAATCACATATTCCATGTGGATGATACAGGTTTTCTAATTCAGATATAGTGGGGGAGAGGCTTTGTGCACTGTTTAGCAGCACGAACTAGTTTTGAATCCTCCTTTTAGCCTTGAAACTGTTCAGAGAGGCTGTGCTAAAGGCAGACACAGCAAGACCAACATTTACACGACTTCATTTTGGTCTGGTGTTACTCTTGTAGTTAGAAAATGGGCTCCTTTATTAGGAATGAATATTTGAGTTATTTTTGTGTTTTTATCCAGTGGCATTGCACAGAATGGTCTATTAATATAGTCATGAACACGATAGCAACCTGATCCATGGGGACTGGCAATCAGAAGCTAGACTTTCCTTCCAAACCACATCTCAAAGAACATCTGCAGGCATCAGGAGGGCAGAGGGCAGGCCAAGGACAATTGTAAATCAAAAAGTTATGCACTATTATCTGAATTATAATTAAATCACATTAGTCATGCTCCAGTAAACATTCAGTGTTACTGTTAAATTTGCATGATAGAGCCATTAATTCTCCATGGGTAAACAAGTACGAACTGCTCATTAGTGTTCCGGCTTCTCACTGCCAGGCTGATAGGAAAAATGGGTACTTAATCACCTCATTGTTCTCTATTGTGTTTTCTGATGCCTGAGTGGTTTTTGCTTTGAAAAGTGTTGCTGGTTTCCCAGAAAACCTTCAACAAATCCATCCCCCAAACACTCAGAAAAACCAATAGATGATTGTATGAGGGTTATTCTTCAAAGCTTCCCTGGTCATCTTTGGCAGCAAATACATGACCAGCTCATGTATTTGCTGCCAAAACCCAACGAAGACCAGCCTTTGGTGCAGCATTTGTTGAGTCTGCATTTGTTGCTTACTTGTTATTTTTTAAAAATACTCAGAGCTTCCTCCCCATAATATGTTTTCCTTTGACTACAACTCCCATTCTAAAAGTGAAAATTCTGTTTTTATGCTTTTTAATCCAGAAGGAAGTTCTTCAGGATGTCAAACATAGCTCAGGTATTGAACATTAACTCCGTGGTGTTATCTGGTACACTCACACAGCAGGTGAACATTATTGTAGTCTCTCTGGCTTTATCCTGAGGATTTCAGAACAATTTTCCAAGTAATACTTCATGTTACTGTGCTCTAAGAAATCACAGAATGTCCAAGGCCTTTGATAGGTCCAAATCCTCCTTGCTCATTGGTGTGGAACCAGTGATGGAAATGTGGGTGTTGGTTGCACTTCCACTGGTTGGATGCTATACTAACGTTCAGAGCCTTAGTTTGTTCTTAGGGACACTACACTCACAACTCTTTAATTCTTGCCAATGAGGAGGATTTAAGCCCCAACAGAGCATCAAGACAAGTGGTAGTAAATAATCAGATAATCATCTATTTCAATAAAAAATAGAAATCTCACAAATTGGTTTAAGACATGTAATTAAAATTACATTAAAATTTTTTCTTTAGTAAAGAAAATGCTCATCAAAAAATATTTTCAACCTTTTTTTTCACTTATTGAAATTCCCTATTCTGAAAAAGGTCATGCAAGTTGTTGTGCATCAGTTTCCTTTTGATGAAAACTTAACGAGGGTTTTTATTTGTAGGCTGTAAAACTTTTTTAATGCTTGCTTAAAATATCCAAACATCTAATGGCAAAACTTTTCTTGGTTCATTCTGTACCAATAACAGCTCAATGGCATACCCAATATAAATAAAAGGCATGGTAATTGATCACAGCGAAGTTATTGTTCAGCAAGTTGCACTGCAAATTAGAAGCTTTGACTCATACAAGCAGTCTCTTACATGTCTTTACAGGAATCTTGAATTTATAATAGGCCTTCTTACAACCATTCAGTTCATTAAGCATATTAATTAAAAACTAAAAGACAGCTGTTAAGAGAATTAACTTGGTCATCAACAGTTGTAACTTGCATTTAGTGATAGGTGAAATTGCTTTTGACAGCTCTAATGCTTCTGCATATAGGTTTACTCAAACCTCTGTCAAACCTCTTACAATCTGACAATGTGGTACAAGCAGCCTGCTATTACACAACAGATTCAGTTGCAAGAAATTCAACATGACATTGTAAAGCTGCAATCACAACAGAGATTGGGGTAGTCTGTAAGGTCTCACAGGAAACAGTGTGCTTCACAGAGGGGAAGTTTGCAAAGCCTCCCCAGGAGGAGTGCCAGTGGATACAGGTGTGTGTGGTAGGCAGGGGCTAAGCCAAATGTCCAGGAGCTGCTGGTCAGAAGCATAAGACTTCCACTGACCTCTTATGGCATCTGATCCTACAGTACCGGTGTGTGGCTGAGGTGAAGAGCTGCAGCTAAAAATGGAGGAAGGCTGGAACTCCTTTGCAGGAAAGGAAACATAAAATGACATCCCCACACAACAGGCTTCTGCAGGATGCTCTGCAGGCATAGCAAACTTTTTTTTAGCATGTATGACTACTTTTTTTGTGGTTTTTTTTTGGCCACAGTTGTCTTTATTTAAAAACTTTGGGACTTTTGTGAAGAAAAGGTCTAGATGTATGTCCAATTAGCATTTAAATCAAGAGTTCTCCTAGACAAATATGAACTGGGAAATACAATGTTCTAACTATAATGGCACCTTCAATTTGTCATTGCTTTTTTACTTGTGTTATAAATAAAATGAAATCAATGAACAGATTTAAACTGATGCCATACAATCTTTCCTGAAATGGGGAAAATTATTATTTTGTTCATAGTTAGTAGCTTCTGTTCTTTCTGAAATGGTCTATATCCTTTCTGTGTGTCATCAACTGTGTCAAATACTGAACACACCAAAGTACTCATCATTGAATCAGAGAGGGAGGAGCAATCACCCAAGAAAACTCTGCAGCTGCGAACAAACTAGCTCCTTTCAATTGCAATCCTGTTGCTGCAGTGATCCTCTAGTACAAGTACTAGCTATAAGCTGCTTACAAATTTTGCATGTCTCTGACAACAGTTATTAAGGCGTAACAAAGATGATCAAAGAGTCTGAGCTGAAACCAGAAAATTCTGGTTTTCAGTCTAAAACACAGATTTATCCTCACTTGCTCATTTAGAAGATGAAGGTGAGTTGAAACAAGCAGTCCTTCATAGTAGACTGTAGGCAACCTTTTTTCCAGGTGTGGTCTCGCCAAACTACGGCTAAGAATGTGCCATCCCACATTATGCATGCTTCTGGGGACTGACATGGAAACTGTGGGAATGATGACTAACTCATTTTGAAGCCAGGTCAAAACAGGTTAGTGACAATGAGATGTCTAAGGCCAAAAGTGGTGGGTTTTCTTGCAGGCAATTCTTTACATGGCCTCAAATGTGCTTAAAATGCCATCTGAATATATGACCCCTTGGATAAACTGTCATTTTGCTCTCCACTCAGGCTGTGGGATTAAGTGGTAAATGAACAGCAGCAGCTCATGCCAGTGAAGGAGCTCACCATGCAAGGGTTACAAAGGAGGCTGCACAGAGCCCTTTTGGTCTGGCAAGGATGCTGTTCAAGGGGCACTCTGTGGCTGTGATCTGAACTGCACGGCAGGCGAGCACGTGAACAAACACTGACAGGACACTGTGCAAGCAGCCACTCTGTATGACTGCAAAGATGAAGCCTTCCTTTTTAACTGCCTGAGCCAATAGGTAGTTATAAATTTTCCTTTTTAATCCCGAACACACAACAGATTAGACCCATCACAAACTCTTACAGATCAGAGGAAATCAACATTGTTACCAATCATTAGGCTTCAGATGTGGCTGTACTGCTGGCACACAAAAGGTCATCCCCATGTAAACCAGATATTTCTGCAACCAAAAATTCTGTCACTTAAACTAAAAGAAGTCTGTAATAGAATGAAAAACCCAGGTACCTAAGTGATCTATACCACAGAGCTACCTATGCCCTTCAACAGAAATGTTTAACATATGGATCAACATGTTTTTCCAGACCAAAAGAAGAGGAATTTAGGTTAATTTAATAGAAAAAATAAAATATGGAATAACATTGATTTTGGCCAATATCAATTACAACAGAGCTACCCTATTTTACAAGTAACAACTGAACATTTTACACATGTACAGTATTTTTTTCAGTAAAAATGAATTTTGTTATAACAATGTCAGTTTTTTTAAAAGAAAACAGTCATTAATTTCTTCTCTATAATAGTGTTAGAGACATTTGTAAGTATCCAAACAGATTCTTTACAATCCATTACATAATTAAATCTCAATAGTGAATATATATTTATATATAACATATATAATATTAACTTAAACTTTGAAAGCATTATGTTCTATTTAAACACGCTATACTGAGAAATGAGGCAGTAACAGACTAGTAGTTAAACTAGCACAAATTTGAATGTTTATCATGAAATTTGTAATGGGCACCAAAGGAGCTTGACTGCACTCTTGTCATTCTGAACCTAGCTGATATAGTTTATCTGCTCTCTGCTAAAGAGGACATTACCTCTAAAGGTTTGAATTAGTTTGTTTGTAAAACATCCACAGTCATTTTTGATCCCCTTTATTTTCCAGGATTTACATGCTTAAACAGCTGAAATCCATTTTCTGTTTGTTTGTCCTGGAAATCTAACTGAGAAAGACACTTTGCATGTTTTAAGTATTATCCCCAGTAAACAGTATCTTTGAAGTTCAATTTTCTGTCCTCTGTGAAATAACTGTCTTTTGAACGGTATGCTGAGTGACGCTGAAAAAGACAAATTAAACATTTGTACTGGCAGTCATGTGCCTGGGTAGAAAAAGAGTGAGGCTGGGGCCACTTCTCTTATCACTCAGGACCATTTTACAGTGAAGTAACTCCATTTGCCTTAGCAGAACTATTTCATTCTATTCTGAAATTTCTATTGTGAGCAGTTAAAAGCAGATTCAGGCCCATCACAGCACCAAGAGAACCACTGATTTATTGCCCTACATGCAATTTTTCCTGGAGGTGTATTTGGCACAATTATAAATCCAGTCCTGTAAACACATCCTGTCATATATAGTCACACTGGCATCTACATATGGGCACTATGAAATAGTTCCACATATCTGTATGATAATATCCCCTTTTTAAATGAACATTACAAGACAACAATAATTTATGAATACTTCTTACATGTTAGCAATGTTTTCTGACTTCTGAGCATATACATTACTCTCACTTATGCAAATCAAAAGAAGTAGTATACTCTAAATTTGTCCACTACAGGAACAATGGGTTTCTTACGTTTATTTGAAATACCTTTGACAATTTAAAAAAATAAAATAAAAATCCTAGTATATCTGTTAATAAGCCACCTGTCTAAAAATGAAATCTATATGACCAAAACCACATTTTGGGCAAACATATATACATACCGCATGTGATACAAAAACCAGCATACAGCAGAGGAAGTAAGAAAAAAATGTGTGCAGAAATGTTCACTTTCCATTTTTTAAAATAGTGTTACAAAAGGGGCAGAACTTAGTCCTGCACTAATGATGTTTCTGATCCCCTCAGGAACTCAAGTTCCCCCTGTCAACACATACAGCACAAAAAAAGACTAATGCAATCTTTTTTGTATCGTTTAGTTTTAATCCATGTAAACTTGTGTTGTATTCTTGAAACACTCTTTAAACATCTTGAAGTGGAAAGAAGCAGGAAAGAAGGAAAGAAAAAGAACCTTCAAAAAACAGGAATGATCCTAAGGTTGACAGGAAATCAAATCAAGAGTTAAATGTTAATTTTGGCATCAAATGCTTTGGTCACACAATACTGACTCTGTGATCCTGGATGCTCAGCTCTAGACACCCAGTTATGAAAGGTAGGCGTGTTGTAGTTTTTCCATTTAAGTTCCAACAAACAGTTCACCATCTCCCCAGACAAAGAGGGGGGAGAGGGAGAAAGGTGGCTTGCTTTCTTTTTCTTTTTTTTNTTTTTTTTTTTTCCTTTTTCAGTAATACGGATTAATCTGTAAGTCTACAGGAGGAGGAGGATGCTGGGAGGTGTCAGTTCACCCCTTTTGTTTACATGTTCTGCAACACAACTGCTGAAGCACTTTCCTCTGGCAGAGATTGTTCTTTTTCACCAGCATACAGAATCCTCCCTCGGCCCAGGACTCTTCCGTAGCTTCCAGAGGGTAGCAGCAAGAGAAGGAGGGGAAGTTGAAGGTTTGGAGAGCACGGCGTGTACAATGGAGGAAGGTTTAATTGGCCAGACATGCAGATTTGGTTGAAGAGACCATTCAGGAGCAGGTAGCAAGTAGGAAATTTGGTCCATCAAAAGGAATTTCAGTCAACAGCATTTTTTTTTTCAGGAAGAGATATTGTGTGGTCCAACAGGGAATGATTGGTATCCATTTATGAAAAGGAAAAAAAGATTAGAATGAGAATAATTAGAATACAGTGATATTTACAGCAAAGGAATTTGCTCTCAATTTTTATGAATTTTATGAATTAAAAGAATAAAACAATAAAACCACAGAGTTGCATTCTCAGCAGAAATGCAAATTCTGTAGAGTGAGTTGATTGTAAGGCACTGAAATGAGATCCTCTCTGCTTTTGTAAATTAACAAAAAAAAACAAACCCCAAAACCCTCCTGGACTTTCCTTGCTACCCTAGACTGCTGGAAATATGATGTGACTGAGCCTGGTGCATTGTAACTGCCTGAAGGCCTGCACATCCATGTGCTGCCCTTCCATGAGAGCTGCAGCTGGAAGAATGGTGGTAGTACTGAGATGGGGTGTTCTCACCCTCGGGAACTACAATGTATGTGATTAAGGCTGCACATGTACACATGAAGATGGATTTATCCAGCCCTTATTAAAGACCAAACTGGTATCTCAAATGTTTGCATTGCAGAAATCAGTTGCAATACCATATTAGCATTACACTTCTTAATTTGTCTGTCTATATCTGTCCTCTTCTGGACTTGTTTTAGATAATAACTCTTCCAATGTCCACACATGAAAAGAGCTCATGACTAGTTTACCAATATCTGCTATTTAACTTTACAATGAACAGGATACTTTTTAAAGTTTGAAAGCCCGTATTCCAACAGGAAGCGCAAAAGTCCACAGAAACAGACTCACAGCTGTGCTCTTTCTTTTTTCTTTTTTAAGTCTTCTTTAACTCTTAGTAAATCCAGTGGAAATAAGTTGGACCCAAGAGTCACTGCTTTTTCTATATCTGATGTTAGGTATCTTCTAGACTTTGTTCTGATATGATTTTCCTGTTGGGTATCACTTGTTGGGCTCTATTTACAAGTAATTCATGAGGTAAAATTTTTAGGGAAGCACAATGTTATCTAAGTGTCTCTGTAATTGTGACATTTAAAAGGAATTATTATTAGTGAATAATTAAACCAATCATATGCAATAAGAAGGCTATCTTGGTTGCCACTGAGAATTTTGAGGAAGTTCAAATCTCCACCCTAAATTGCATGCTCCCTATTTCAGATTCCTTTTTTTCTCACTACCCTTTCACACAAGTCAAGCAGTCCTGCAGATGCTTTAAATAATTTTTACTTACCAGCATTTTCACAGTTTAAAGTGGAGAGATAGATAAATGTAATTCTATTAATAGTATTTTAGGGTCCTCATATAAAAATCTGTTGAAAGCAACAGCTTTTGAACAAATGCTGAGGAAGGAAAAGTAGGTTATTGGCAAGGGGAAAAATACTTTAGGAAAATTCAGGTAAAGTGGTAAAGACTAATCTTCCTAATACATGCAAATGTAAATTTCTCCTTTTCATACATCTGAAAAATTTAAAAAGTAATATAGACCTTACTCAAGAAGAAAAGCAGGCCAAACCAACCCAATATATGTAAAGGAAGAAGTTGGCAGTGACAAAATGGATCATTTCAGAGACTTTCACTCACCGTCCTTGCATACTGTTCCAATGACACAGACACCAGTGTCTAGGTTATAGCCACTCGGACAGCTCGTACAGTTTCTGTCTCCTTGGCCACTGCAATCCAAACAGCTGGGATCACATCTGAAAGACAACAGCAGGAGTTGGTCTTCTGGCCTCACCAAATGAGTCTTATGACTTCCTAGGAGACCTCTTTTGTATTGCAAAGAACTTGTCTGTTCTTCCTAGAGGTACAAGGTACTATATATTACTACTACTAATTATGATAATAAATAATTGACTGCAATAAATATTTGGAACCCTGCAACTCAGTCCTCCTTCTTTCCATCAGCAAATTTCTGTTCCAGAGTTTTTACTACACAGCTGCATTACCCTGGTGAGTTGGAACTATGCATAAATAATCACCAAAAGTATCGAGCTAATGATGCATACATGTGCCAGAAAGGCATGAACTAAAGCTACAGCATAGGAATGACTGACGTGATGCCCATTCCCGTCATCACCCATCTTGCGCCATCATCTTTTCATTACATGTTGATTGTATTTTTATGTGGAATACACTGAAACACACTTCCTGCCCTGAAGTTAGATCTGAGTCAGTAATAAATAATTCCAAAGGGTAACAAATAATATTTATTTAACAAAGTATAGAATAGAAATGATGTTCCTTCCTTGCACAGCAGAACTTTGTCCAAGATTTATGCAGCCAATTGTACACTTGAGTCAGCTAAGCTATTCTGGACAGTAGTTTAGAATATAGCTGTGTTATGTTTGTGAATATGCAGTGGAAGAACTGAAATGGTCTTTAAAATAGTAATTAACTTGCAATGAAAAAACCTGTGGTTTATTTTTGTTTGCTATTAAGAAATGCAGATCCTCTGTCAGATTTGTAAATTTTATGCTTCTATGCAAATCTACTTACACGCTCACTACAGGCTGTTTTAAAGAGAAGGTCAAACATATATACCAGAAAAAATACTTTTATTTACCTGTGTGAATATCGCATAATAATAATAGTAATAATGATAATGATAACAACAACAAAAATAATAATATCTTCTTCTTCATTTACTTAGCATTAACTATTTTTTGTTATGTTTTGAAGTCAACTGTGTTTTATCTTCTAATAAGTATGATAATTTCCAACACAGTTATAGCCAATATACTGCCAAATATCAGGTATATCAGCCACTGATCATACCTTTTGCAGCTTTTGTTTCCACTTTCAGTGGAGTGATCAAGGTAATAACCACTACTACAGGATTGCACACATCTTCCATCTTCCATAAAGTAGCCCTGTGTGCAGTTTATACAGGCATCTACTCCAGCACCTTAGTCCAAAGAGAATTTGTTAGAAGGTAGGTACATTGTTAAAATAAACAATTACATCATTTCAGTGTATCTTTTTCTGAAATAAATGACCACAGTTCTAAAGCTCCCACAAAATCCACCAGTCATTATTCCATCCCTGGAAGAAAACGGAAGGCGTTACTGGAAATCATAATAAGTTCTATGAAAATTTTAAAAGAGGAATATATGAACTCCTTCAATTAAAAACCTAGATTTCTATGCTAGCTGAAAGAAGTTTGCCATATTTAAGATGTAATTAAAAGCTACTAAGAGAATGAAGGATTCATATGTAAACAATCAAGTTATACTGTAACTGTGATATAGTGGAATAATATCAGAGCTAAAATCATACAGGAATGAAAATTACGCAGACAAATATCAGTGGGATACCTGCACATGTTGCACAGGAACGGTGGCATGGTTCACATTCTTTGTCATTATGGTATTTTCCTTCTTCACAGCGGATAGCACATCTGGTGCCATGCAAACTATTGTAAAAAGGAAAAAATTCACAGGGCAGATAATGGCAACAGAGGACAAGAAGATAGTTCACAATTCAGTAATTCTCTTTCAATCAAAGAACAACCCATATATTACGATTCATCAGCTTCCTTCACTGGTCATATTTCATAAACTTTTATGACACCAATCACTTAAAGAGGGAACACTAAGCAGTTTTGCCCACGGTGAAGCAAAGAAGCTGTTTACAAACTCTTTGTAAATACTACCAAGTAATAGGGGACAAAGAATTAACAATGACAAGCACTATTAAAAGTTCAGGCATGTAAAATGCAATTATCCATGAGGAATTTGGCACAGGGTCAGCATTAAAAAAAAATACTAAGGGACTTGTTAACTGTATGCCAGTTCTGTGTGGCTTGTGAGATTTGTTGAGATTACAGATGGAGGTATTCTCCCAGCAGGCACTTTTGCGAGAGCACAAGAATGTGAGTAATAGTGGAAAAGAAATAGCATAATGTGATTTTCATGTATTCCTTGAAGTAGTTGTTTATTGCTTTCATGTTATATGGTGCCTTATAGCAGTTTGTTGGGGTTTGGGGTTTGTTTGAAATTGTTTTTTTTAAACTAGGACTTCTCTGCTACATTTACCATCTTCTGCGGAACCTCAGGATTCATCCAATTTAACACTTTCTCTAAAAATGTTCATCAGCTCTGGGGTTTCCCACTCTGAGTGCTAACGATGTTTTCACAGATTGCATCTAGCAACAGCCAGGTAAGTTCAGCACCACTGAAAATTTTCAAGAGTGTATGCAGTCCCAGTTTAGAAAATAAATGAGCAATTCAACAAAACTTCACAACTCCTGTTTTTCTCTTGTTTTTCCCCAGTGACACACCTCAAAGAGCTTTACAATGCACATAGCATTATTGTGTTTTTACAGAGGGCAAAATAATTTGCCCAAGTTTATTTAATGGGGCAGTAATGGAGCAGATCTGGAATCCAGGCCTCTTAAGACCCAATCAAGGAAGGCCCCACTCATTGATACTTCTGCCAAGAAAATGCAGGAACAACTAAGGAATATGAAACGCATGTCCTGAAAGGCTCCATTTTTGATATACCCACACATTTTAAAAATTGTTACCAGAAATGACTCTCCATTTGCTAAGATTGCCCAAGAAAACATGAAGGTTAGGTTTTAGATTTTTTTTTTTTAATATTTCAATTTCAATAAAGAAATCCAGCTATTGATGTTCTAGAAGCAGATATTCAGCTTTTATTAAAAGGTGAAAATCCATTTTAATGGAACATGAAATCTCAGTGCTAATACCTGTATTCAAAAGAATATCTATAGATACTGAATCCTGACTTAATTTTTTTTTTTTTTGTGGTAATAAACCAGCATACAGTCTGGCATGAATATTATAACATTTTTGACCTTTTCTACTTGGAAAGAAAGGTCATTCTTTATAAAGGAGCTTGAAATGTGTAGTGTTGCTTTGTATGTTTTACCTATCATTTTCAAGAATAATTAAGTTCCACTCTGAAGGAAAAAATCTCCCCTGCTGTTTAAAATATATGATGATTATATTGTAATTGAATTGAGCCTCAGGTACTTGAGGTAAGTGAATGACTGGATACATGAAGAAATACAATAAAGATAAGAAAATAATTTCTAACTACTGCATGAATATGTCAGAAAGATTAATACGATTCATTAGCTCTACTTCTAAAACAATCCTTGACTGACATACTGTAGGTCAAAAATTGAAGAAGCCATCTTTCCACATGACTGGGGCTTTTACATTGTCTGAAATGAAAAGCCTTCTAAAAATCTGTTGCCAGCCAAAATGGCATAACAGGATAACTATTGCAGACTAAACAGCATTGGAACAGATGAAAAGAGGGCCATGCAAGCTTAAATAACTATGTGATCTTCTTCATTGTGTATCTACAGCCTTGTCTACCTCTTCAGACACTATGTTTAGAGACATACATAATTTCCTTACCTTAGGCCATGTTTGCATTCTGTGCAGATTTGGAATTCAACACAGGTCTTGCAGTTTTCACTACATTTTCGACAAACAATCTTATCTAAAAGAGAAAAAAAGGAAACAGCCCAGAAAACCTTGATCAGTTTTGTTTGTTAAAATCGTATATATATTATTGCATGACTTACTGCTTTCTAGTTTGACATCAACATCAACATCAAGCTAGACTAAAACAGCAAAATTCTGCCTATCATTAGCTTTTTGCATCAAATCTAAAATGGTTTGCAATATTTTCATTTGAAGTTATAGTTGCACCCCAAAAAAATATGTTTTGAGGCCATTAAGAATTTTCATACATACTTAAATTTACACTCACTATTTACAATATGGACTTAAGTCACCTTATCATATAGCAGTAATATGCACTAATGATTGCTGTGTGTTCTGGAGACTGTCCTGCAATCTTACCCTTTACATGCAAGCAGTCTGTCCTGTTTTCCTGATTTGGTACTAAAAGAAACACCTGCACAAACAGATCTGATCTTAACAAAGTAAATACATAACTTACATAATAACTGTCTTTTTATCTCTAGAGATCCCTTCTTTAAGAAATATATCTCTCTTCAGCCCTGCTGTCTTTTGACATGCAGTGACACATACCCTTCTGAGAAGAAAAACTTGATTTCCCCATTTAATACTAAATTTTCATCTATCCATCCTAATTTATATGGAAAAGAGTTCTCTTTACTGTAGTTGTCACACAGTTGTCCTACCTTAATTCTTCCACAAAATGGAAGAATTAAGGTAGGACCTGTTTTCACTAATTCTCAAAAACAAACACACAGCTTCATGTTGGAGAAAGCAGAAGGTTAGGTACCTAGATGAACAAAGCTCCTGAGAACAAACTTATCTTCTAAGGAGTGTCTAAAAATAAGTCACAGCAGTTTTAAGCATGTTTGAATATATGTCTAAGCATTTTTGTCAGCCAAAGCTGGAAATTAAACAGTCTACTTGGCAATCACAGGAGGAAGATAAAGGCAGGTACCCATCATGGCTGGGGATTACTGCTCTTGGGCAGTCACATCATTCTGGAGGTGCTTAGGTCAGCCAGAAACATTATCTGCAATCATGTTGCATCTGAAGAGCCTGTTTTTAGTAGAGCTCTGGTCCACTGGCCATGGCCAGTGTCTCAGCTCTCATTTCTGGTACCATATAATCTGGCTGAATGGGAAATCATGGTCAGAATAGGTGCTATTGGTCCCTTTCCCAAGCAGTGATAACCTTTTCTTTTTCAGTCCTTCAGCTGACTTGCTCTTGAACTGCCCTGCTTCTGCTACTGTTACTCCCAGATACCCCCACCTGAAAAGACATCCTGCAATAAGTATGGTTTTTAAAATAAAGGAAGATTATTCAGGACATTCTTGATCACACTTCGCAACAATTTAATAAAAGGAGTAGGAAAAGAGATCAACATACACTTTCCCTGTTCATAAACATTCCAGCAACCTCCCCGGATCAAATTCTGTAGCCCACAATACAAAACCAACAAGAAATACTAACTCTTATCCAGGTAAAACCCATCAGGGCAGCTGGTAATACAGCTATTGGTTACTTCATTCAGGTAGTAGCCAGATTTACAGGTCATGCACTGGTCATTATGGCCTCCAACACAGGTTTCACAATTGGGTGAGCATTTTTTACATCGTTTCTTGTCTGCATTGTAGTGACCAGGTGGGCAGGTCGAAACACAGATCCTGCAGACAGCAGGGAAGAGAAGGCATAATTGTTAATGAAATAACCTGCCACCACATTCCTGGACCATGACTGCAAAGCAGAAGTATTTCTTAGCATTGTTGCTTTTCAAATGATCATGTGTTTACTAAGCTATAACCCTTCAAAATACTGCATTAAACTGACTCTTGCATTTATGTCCTTACACATGCTATCTCACCAGCAAATGTCTTATCAGACAGTTTACAGTATAATTTTTGACCGTCTACATTTTTTCCTATCTTGTTCACTTAATCACATCAGCTGTAGTACCTATGAGTCTATAAATACATTAATATATATAGAGACAAAGCTTCTTATGGNAAAAAAGAGGTGGGGATATAATCAGAGAAGGGTTTTTCGAAACTGTATTTTAAATTCTGATTAGCTAGGGTTTGGGGTTTTAACTCCAAAGTAAAACTTTCATAATCAGGGGAAAATGAATTATCCATGACAGCAATCAAGAGAAGAGGAAAGGAAGTTAAGATATATACTATGAAATCAATGAAGTAATTTTTTTTTCTCTTTCTCTTACCTTGTGTTGTTTTTAGATTTGTAGTAATAGTGCAGACAGTCAGTACAATGATCTGGTCCTGGCCCATCACACCCTACTTTACTGCATTCTGCATTGCAGGGACCTGTAGTAAAAACAGAATACAGAGGTACAGAGAGATTAAAACTTCACACTTAAGGGATACCTTAAAACATAATATTTTATTGCAGAATGCAACTATTCTGTTTCCCTGTGTTGAGGACTACGCCTACCACGGGTAGCTTGGCTTGCTACCGGCACTGTGAGCTCAAGACTGAGCCCAGGGCGGCAGAAGCTCCAAGAAAGAGGCTGTGCGGATCCTTTGCATAAAAAACAACATGGGGACCTATGTCACCAGTCAGGTGACTGATCACACAGAGACACAGAAAGAGCCAAAGACCCTGAGACTTCCATACTTAAACTGTAAGGGTATAAAAGCCCAAGGTTTCCCTTGTTCAGGGTCCCATCTCAGGCACTCAGCTCAAGCTGTTTTTTTTTTTTAATTTCGTTATTGCACTGAGATTAAGTTATTCTAATGATTGGGAAGTCTGAGACTCTGCTATGGGAAAACTGGGGTCAAGCTAGTGAGGAAACCTGATCTGATTATGTGAGTGTGGGGTATGTAGCTGTGAGGTGGCCTTGGTCCTAGCTCAAGTGTTGAGATAGTATGACTGCCAGAGTGGCTCCCGTATGATTGGACAGGGATGTTTCCTGAATACCTGCTTGATTTGAATTCAAAAATTCAGAAAAAAAAGGCAAGTTTTTTTGTTAAGTATGGCATCCTCATTTTATTTGGAAATGCACAAAGATTTCTGTAATTCATAATTAGGAATGATTAGCAAAATAACTTATAAAAAGAAGGACAACATAAATGATGAATATCATGATCAGTAGCTACTCTGGTTTCTGAGTGGATATCAACTGCTTCAAGTGGCTACCATGACCCAGTGAACCAGACACTGGGGCCCTGATGCTCAGTTCTGCTACATGCTACAAAAGCCTCAGCTAGTACTCACTGATTCCCGTCTTCCATCTCACCTGCATTCATGTTAGGCTTGGTAATGCTTGTGGACCTGTTACAACTTAAGATATTCTGTGATTTTGTTCTTACAGTTTTCAAATAGATCCTTCCTGCTATGGAAGGAGAGAACAATCAAGTCTTGCCTTTATGCAGGTAAACAATGACTGTGGGTGAAGTTACAACTTTCAGGATCACAACTCTCTCCTGAATGAAATGTGTTGAGTTTTTTTCATATAAAAACTTAAGAAGTTAGTGACCTTTAGAGTAGAGATACTAGTGTTTCATTACCCACCACAACAAGGAGTTACACAGCTGTCCATCTAAAATAGAGACTGTGCAACTCATGCTATGAAAAGAGAAGCGAATAACAGAAAATACTAAATTGAACTTTGTTCTCCTTTTTGCTGGCCAGAGTATCTCAGATTCATCACATGGTACTGCTAATGGTGGATTACAAGTGAGAAACTGCCAACTTGATTTGTTTTGTAGTACTAAAAATCTAATTCTACTGAAGTCTAATCACAAGGTTGAAAAACTTCTATAGGGATCAGTGAGAACACAGATGTAGAAGACAATATTCTTCTCATATATATATATGAATAAGTATATATAGATTTATATAATTATGCAAAACAGTGCATTCTGCATAGCATGTTAAGTGTAGCTTAAAAATATATAAAATAGCTTAAAAATATATAAGTTTATGCATGCAAATTCAAACTCTTAACTTCCAATTACGAGACAAGTACTTATCTTTGCTGAGGAATCCAATTCACTGAACATTTTACATATGCAGATTCTCAGGTCATTCTTAAGGCCGTTAGATAAAAAGATAAAGCACAAACAGAGTAAATGAAAGTACACACCTGAATAGTCATCTGTTGTATAGTCTTCTGTAGGGTCTTCAACTGGACTAGAGCGTACTCTTTCCACTTTGGAAAAATCATTTCTTGGTGAGTAAGGCTGGATGGATGTTCCATACAGTACTAAGGACCACTCTTTCAATTTGCCTGGAAGTTAAGTATTATAAAACTGTTTTCAGAACTATTTCTCTTCTCTGTGTCTTACAAAAGTATGTCACTTTTAAGAATGTTGCTATGAGCAGGTATGGAAGACATTGCTTTTCAAGTAAGTGCAATAGTTGTTTTACTATAATCTGAGAAAGCATATTTTTTCAATCAGATCTTTACACTGTATATTCATTGCACCCCAATCTCTTGTAGGTCTAGCAAAGGTTTGCACCATGGGTTGAACTCAACATAAACAATAAACAAAACATCTGGGCATACAGTCATCTGGAATATGTATATGGTACTGCATAGGGTGGTTTTGCTCTGGATTTCACTTTCCCCTCAGAACACTATTAACTGTCCAGTAATTATTACTTGAGCTCTTTTAGCTAAGTAGCTGTATTCAGAATTCTGACTTAAGAAACGAAACATAAGAGTACCTTTCATTGACTTTTAGGACATAACCTAATGAACAAGAAACACTTTCTCTTAAAATCTCCATGGAAGAACATCAGTGCCCCCTCAAACCAGAATAATTTCTAATTTATTTGTGCCAGTTATTTGGCAGACTGTACTGTCTGCAGCCATCACTAATATTTTATCCTCTTAATATTTGAGTGAAGACAGAAAAAATTGTCTGTCCACCTGAAGCATTATCTGACTTTCTGTAAGTGTTTTTGGGAAAGAATAAAAAGATAAAGCTATATCAAGTTATCAGTTCATGCTGTCAGAACATAAAGAGGTGAACTTACAGTTCAGCTCCTTTCTCTCTATACTACCACATGAATGAATTTGGAGAAAGATCAAAAGCACTCAGGCCTGAAATAATACCTAAAGTAAAGATGCATAAAGCCCACATCCCTGCTTAAAAAGGTGCAACCTAAGTTTGGTATCAGCCCATCATCTTAGTTATATTAAGCTGTGCTAGAATACCAATTGTAAATGTCAAATTTTCATTAGAACAAAGAGAAATCATAGAAGCAGGGAAAATTTGAATGATCCTGTTTTGGAGGCTGTTCTGTGGTTAAAACTCTTCACAAAGAGAGCTATTATTTAATTAGAAATGTAATCCAGGTATGATGCTTCTTAAAAAAATAATGTAGAATTCATGTAAAATTAAATTCAAGCAATCTTCCTCTTCTTTCGTTTTGATGATACTCAGTAACTTGAAATATCCTTCACTTGGACTTTTTCAATCTATACAATCAAATTAATTTGACCTTTACAAGTGATTTTCTGTATTTTCCCCAATGTCATGTGGTAGCCTCCAAAGACAAGTATCTCTCTGCTTGTACATGCATACTTCTAGCAGTAGCAACAATAAGCAAATATACTACCTGGCAGATGATGAACAAATTCTTTAAAATAGTTTATACGAGGGCTGAAGATGGGAATCTCTATTATCTCTGTCTCTTTCCAATCCAATTTAATCTGAGACAAAAATTTCTACATTTCATATGAAACCTTCTCTGCTCTCTACTCAGTTTTTGAGCAGAAACTACAAACCAGAGGCTATATCATGTGGCAGTTGTAACACACAATAGCTTTCAACTTTTCACGTCTGAATTATTTCTTTCTTTGAAGAGACATTTGATCTTGATTTAAAAAATTAACTGCTGATTAATCTACTACACCTGCTGCTATTGGCTAATTAATTTGGCGGTAAAGCTACAAACCCCTTGCTTTCAATTTCTCTTTTCCTACCCACAGACATGTAACTCCTAAAGACCCATTGGATTAAAAAGACCCAAATAATGTATTTTCTTCCTCTAAAGACATGTGAGAATCAAGTTACATCTCGATGTTCCTTAGACTGATCCAACTGTGTCCTTAATGGCACTTTTCTTTTTAAAAAAGAAGTCACACAGGGAGATAATTTTTAACCAGATATGCAGTCATCTCTACAGGCCTTTCAAAGATACAGCTTCGTCATGTCCAGTCCCTGCCTTTTTTTGTATTTTAAACGACTTCTACAGCATACAAACTGTAATACATTGGATGCAATTTAAAAAGTGTATTTTTCTAAGTTATTCAGATCTTTTTATTCTCATTTATTATGAGCCAAAACTCACTCAACTTCCCAAATTTTTCTACTTCTCCCAGAACATTGGTCAAAGTATTTGCAAGAACCTACTACAAATAAACACAGGTAAAGATGCTCCTAAAGCATAGCATATTGTGTTTGGATTTTACACATACAGAAGATCTTGTATTAACATCACTGCAGGAAGGATTATTACTCTGAATGCAAAAATAATTCAAAAGGGCAGCAAGGGGAATAATGTAGGGTCTCTCAGGAGATTAGCTGCCTTTTAAGAATGGTTCAGTAAATAAGGAGGAGAAAAATTCATGTGACTTGCCAGCAAATAAATGAAGACTGCCTCAAGGCGGGTTTAATTGGCACAATGAAAGTATTTCAGTAACTAAGTATATATACATACATACTTTTATAATGAATAAATAAAGTATGCATATTTAAGCCAAAATCTTTCTTTCCCCATTTTTGGCTGAATCCATCATTCAGTCTGGCTAGAATAACCCTTTCCCTGCTTGTATTTAGGATGTTTAACAAAAGTCCCACATTGTATCTATAGAAGAAAGGGTATATCACCTTTCAGAGCAAACATATATCCACCTCCGTAAACTCTACAGAATTAAATGTAGAAATCACATGCACTACTTTTATGAACTGGAATCTTTGTTTCGTTTCAGATAACAGATGTGGCATTACCTTGCCAGTGCAGGGATACGATGACAGGTTGGATCTTTCTTTTTAATTTGATTATAGAAAAATGGCAACTCTTAATTAAAAGACCTTTCAAGAGCTGAGCAAACACATGCACAGAACACAAACAAGAAACAGGCATGATGATGATATCAGTGTGATAAACTGCAGGCTATGGTGATAAACTGGAGAGGCACCATGAACTGGAGAGGCACCAGGCATAAATTATGTTTAAGCACCTTTTGTTTACTTCATGTTCTCTTCAGTGCAGAGACTAATCCCGATATGCCCAAACAGCTGAATTTATCCACCACTAATATATGGCAGGCACTTCCAAATCTTTTTGAACAGAGGAGTTACTGGACAGCTTTCATCAGAGGGCAACCACTGCTCTAGAAAGATGGGGGATACATTACTAGACAGTATACAATGAACCAGGATCCAAATTCACAACCACACTGCATCTTGTAAAAACAAAATGCACATAAACACCAAACTAGTCTCAAGCAGTGTTTCACATTGTAGTTAAAACAAAGTAGAGGATAAGCTCTCCAACAGGATTCTTTCAGAAGATCAGCTTCCTCCACACCCCTTAGTTTTGCAGACCTATGTTCTCCCAATCTCCTAGCCTTACTGTGCCTTTTCTTCCAGAGTTGTATCTTTAGGCCTTACTTCTGATGGAGGAAAGGAAATCAGTTCCATTAGATTAGCTACTGTAGCATTGAGAGTATATATAATGTATTGAAATCCAATAAACCTATACAATTACATATGTAGTTGTAGTGTGCAGGAATATGCAGGAGCATGCCTTGAAGTGTAAAGCTGGAAATGCAGCAGGCCACTTTGAGACCATTCTGGTGACGTAAAAGGCCTGTACAATATAGCTGGAGAATTGCCCAGATTAAAAATTTGCAAAATGGCTCCATGCTACCTCTTTTTTAGTGCAAGGAGTGTGTCAGGGAAGGGAAGAAGGAAATAGCTGAAATCTGTTGCTCTGTGGTTGTCCTTCATGCCTGTTGGATGAACCAGTGGGTTCCAGTACACACAAAGGTGAAGAGCTAACTTGTCCTTCACATCAGAGATGTTCCTGGATGTGTTAGGAATAATGAGTGTAAAATGGAGTTGAAAATACTTGATTTTTGTCTCTTTTCAGTAATCTGATTAAAACAAAATTACTTATTTGGTGCCTAATACTTCCTGTCTATCAAATTCTAAAGCACTGAAAATTTAAAAAAACCTCAAACACAAAACCTCCCCCTGAATCCGTGACCAGTTTTGTTTATACTCTATGGCTGCTTTTCCAAACACATTTAGTGAGTACCCCTTTTTAGTGTACTGGAAACTTTGCTTTTCATTTAGTGGCACATTTAACATTATTTGGTTAAGAACCTCTCATAACCGGAAAACCACGGTGAGAAGCCATCAGTGGTGATAAAGTGAAATTTAAAACACTGGCAATGTTGGTGTTTCCTTTCAGAGCTCTAGGGAAAGATAATGAAGATTTTCAAAATGCTGTGCTTAAAGTTAACCACATGACAATACAGCTAACATTTAAATAACTCTGGTCGCAGTGTAAAAAGTTACCAGCATCTAGAAGATGCTTTCTGCTCAGAAATTTTGAAAATCATACTTTATCTTGGTCTTCATTAGGGACTTATTAACTACATATTGTGTAAAAGCTTTTCAAATTTGGGCATATGATTGCTAGTTTACTATCTTAAAAAATTAAAATCAGGTTATGTAGACAAGTGAGTTAGGCAATAAGACAATAGATGTGATGACTAGACAGTATTTTTTTAGAAGTTGAGACTGGCTATCAGAACATGACACAGATAAAGTAGAATAGAAATAAAAATTAAAATTCTCATTCAATTTTATCAACAGTGATTGAGTGAGGCTGATCTGCATGTTAAATATTTTTGAGAGAAAATCATCTAAAAAACACAGAAATAAGTTCAGAATAAAAGTGAACCATGTCTCTTAAAAGGTAAGCAACAGTAATAAAAAAATGAAGAATGCATTAATAACTTAAATTTAGAATAATGCTCTTTCCATCTATGGCTTGACACTAAAACCAGTGAGATGTTCCAGCTGTAAAAAAAAAGTGGAAAACAGCAAGCACTTTTCAGAATTCACACAGCCCAAATAAATGTTAGAGTCCTACCTGGAGTTTTGAAATTTCTCAGCTGAGATGGAGTGTCACAGATTTCCAAGATCCAATCACCTGCTGCTTTTTCACTCCAGCAGTGAGTAGTCATAAACTCCCAGTTTTTGAATCCTTCCATGGAATGATCAAATAGCCTAAAACAAATTATGACATTATTTCAAGGCAAACTTTTTTTCCTGGGGAGCTATGCCTCCAAGTGTTCAAACTCTTGAATAATATACTAATCAGCCAGTTTGCTCATCTATACCTTCACATAACATTATTAATGATGGTTTTCTCACATGTATTTCAAGCATATTCAACAGTTCTTTGTTGTTTGATGGAAGAGAGTCTTTACATATGTCCTGGTTTAGGGCAACTTTGAGAGGAAATCTCTGAATGGGGTCTCTCTAGAAAGTAAACTTAAGCAGCCCCTCCCTCAACCGGTCTGGGAACAAGTTTCCCTAGAGAATAGTGGAAAAGACTGTTTATTCAACAAGCAAAGTGTTTATAAACATAAAAAATGAATAATATTAAACAATAAAATCTCTTGCTGTTCTGAAGAGAGACGGCAAAATTGAGAAAGTCCTTGTCATGGGTTGTAGTTCAGCTTGCCTAGTCTCTTATTAGTCCCTCTGTTGCAGGTTATAAAAACATGCCATCATATTTTTATAATGAAAAAGAGAATGGCAAGCAAATTCATTGCAAAAATACCATAATTGCTAATACTATTTAACAGGATTCGTGGGTCTTGGAAAAACTGCATATAATACAGAATTTCGTTGCTTTAACAGCGTGATGTAAATGTAAGTAATGTGTAAGTTGGAAAATTTCAGTAACATTTCTTTTTGATTTTGGATTGGAATAGTGAGAAGGGCTTTAAACCCAATAGAAACTATTAAGACAATAGTGATTCAATACATGACTTCTTGTGAGGAAGTAGTACATAACCAAGACATTGGCCTCCATCCTTGAACAACCAAGGTATCACCTCTTCAAGCACTTCACAGAATTCAGCTTGGGTAAAACTGAAAGACTAATGGCATCTGATGGTTTCACCTAACCAATACTATTACCATAATTTAATTACTTAGGTTGTGGGTGAAGACATTAGAACTTAGGCCTGGATTATGATAATTTCTAGTATAGGGGGACCCATTTGAGATACTGCAATGTGATTGTGATCCCCTGTGAGAAGGGGAAGGAGGAGTCTTCCTGGCAGGAGATTAGACACAAGAGAATTTGCACTTTTGTTTAGTGTTCACAGTGTTGCTTGGTACCCCAAAACTATTGATGAGAAGAGCACTTTAAGTAGGACTGTTGCCTCCAATAAATCACATGGCTCAACTTTAAAAAATACACATATAATTACACATTCACATGTATGTATTTTTATGTATTTGTGTATATATACACATAGAGATATGAATGCATGTCAATTTATACATGCATGTCTATATATGTGTGTAACATTTATCACTATTTTAATTTTATCTTCATGTGTGAAAACTCCACTGGTAATAGCTGTGACTAAATACTTTTAAAAGAAAAGAATCTCTACAGTAGAAAATCCAATAGATTGAAAATGCTTTTCCATAGAACAGAGAAAAACCTATCATGAGATAACATAAATGTTATATTTGAATTCACGAGTCTGTTCTTTTCTAAGCTAATTTCAAACTTTATTCCCAAATGTTTGTGAAGTTCAGCAAACAGGAAAATAGGATACTTGTGTAGGTACATTCCTGGTGAAAACTGCCACACTGGATAGGAATAAAATGCCATAGTTCTTGCTGGAAGCTTTGGTCAGTCAAGAGGCATGGGGTCGTGTTCTGTGTGTCCTACACTTCTTGCAGTAGAAGCTGTATGGATTAAATGATGGGTGCACTTATAGGGCTCAGCCAAAACCTGATTTTCATGCTCTCATTTCAAACATAACTTGACAGAATCATAGAGTAACCTGAGTTGGGAAAGGTCATCAAAATCCAACTCCTGGCACAACATAGGAGAGCTCCCAAGAATTACACCAATTCCCTGAGAGTGCTGTCCAAACAATTCTTGACTGTTAGGCCTGGTGTTGTAACCACTTCACTGGGGGTGCCCAACCACCCTTGGATGAAGAAACATTTCCTAATATGCAGCCTAACTCCCCGACACAACTTCAGGCCATTCCCTCAGATCCTGTCACTGGTCACCAGAGAGGAGATTGGTGTCTGCCCCTTGGCTCCCCCTGATAAGGAAGCTGTAGACTGTGATGAGGTCTCCCCTTAATGTCCTCCAGGCTATGACAAGCGATTTCCACTGCTCCATGTACGGCTTTCCCTTCAGACCCTTCACCATCTTTGCAGCCTCCTTTGGACATTCTCTAATAGCTTTATAGCCTTCTCACATTCTGGTGCCCAAAACTGCCCCCAGCACTGGAGGTGAGGCTGCCCCAGCTCAGAGCAGAGCAGGACAATCCCCTCCCTTGCCTGGCTGGCACTGCTGGGCCTGATGCCCCCCAGGACAGGGTTGGCCCTCCTGGCTGCCAGGGCACTGCTGCCTCATGTTCAACTTGCCATTCAGTTTGGGCTACCTTTTCCCATTTTTGGGAAGCATATATTTTGGCAGCAGAATGGGGCTGTTTCATGTCTGTTAAATCATTTGCGTGAATACAGCAAATTTCACAAAGACATGGCACATACCATTTACTGAAACTAACTAGCATTTGCATGCAAATATGTTCAATTTAAGTCAGGTAGGTTATTTCCAACTGTTATTCAAATTGACATAGTGTTGTTTTCTGATAGCTAATGTATTACTTTCTAAACATGCTGTCAATGCAACAAGGCACCAGTATTTATCTTTGCCATTGTAGCAACTAAATTATTAGTATTTTTATTAGTATTATACAAGTACTGCACGATTACAAATTTTGTCTTCACTCAGCTCTTATTCCTATACATTAGAAACATGAGTTTCTCTTTATTTTTACTGTAATTAGTCTGATATTTCCACAGTACTTTTTGTACAACTAGGTGTGTCTTTTTCTGGAATTTTAAATTGTTGTTGGATTTCCATTTTAATAATTCTTTTAAATAATTTGGGTGGAAGAGACAAAACTCCCACATATTTTGTTTTTAAAAATACTGCTACCTAAAGTATGCTGTGACTGGAACTGTAAGCTTCCATCCATGCAAGTGGGGAAAATCTGGAAATATTACTTTTGAGAAAATTTACTATTTTCTTAAAGACTACTTCCTTAGGAAAGATTTGACTTTTATACAATAAGGTCTAAATTGGAATCTTTGAATGTATGAACTGTTTCCACAAAAGATTCTACAAAGAAGTCAAAAAGCTATGGACAGATGAAAAGAAGAGCAAAAAACAAAGTAGAAACATACTGAATTTTACTCTGTGTCTGTATTTTGGGCATACAAAATGGTCTAAGTACTTTTGCTTTGCTTTGTTTATGCTCTAAACTCTCAAATCAAAGAACCTATGAGGCAATACAGGGATTTAATTTCAAGTGTTGTTAAACGAATGAAATTATCAAATGTTCAGATGTAGATTCCTTATTCAGAAAGAAATACATAGGATCTTTCTTTTAAGAAGCACACAGCGAGTCCAGAGTTTAATTTTAGAATTTGTCAAAATTTCTATCAAAGACACACTTATGACACAGATTATCATGGATTAATAAAATTTAGTACATGCTCTGATGAATTGCTAATTTACTATTACAGTTTATTATAGACTAAAATGCTTAAACAAGATTACTAGAATAATCTGATAATTTTTGATGACCATGATTATATACCTGTACTCATGAATCTAATGTGCTTTTAAAGACCAAACTGATTAACAACATTTGAATTTTCAAAACTTATTTGCTAACATAACCACAACAGAATGCCAGTTCTGTTACTCAATTACTCAGGGGATGTTTCTTAGAAACAGAAAACTTAATATGGAGTGGATGTGACTGCATAATTGACTATATAATTATAAGCTGCTGCTTACAATGAATAGCATTACATTAAAAAAAATTGCTCTTCTCTTTCTCAGGAGCTTAATGTCATACTCATCACATTCCATATGTATGTCTAGATAAGAATATATGTTACACACTGTAGAATAAAATGGTTGTTTTTCTTAAAACAAATTCAAGAGTCTTGGTCTCTTCCACTGTTGCCACTTCAGTCTAAAAATTACATAACCTTTCTCTTCAAGAACATAATTTAAAGCGGAAATATTAATCAAACTTTAGACCCAGAGAAAGGCAATTAGTCACTTTCTAACAGCATTAAAAAACCCAATAAACAAGTGTGTCAGCTTTTCAGCAAAGAATCTTTTAAATTCCTAAATGCTTGGAAGAATTTGTTTCAATTTTTAATTTAATATGAGAAAAGGCAGTAAAGGTAGTGGACTCGTTTAGCAACCTGCTTGTTTAGCAACCAGCATCACCTGTCATGAACAATAAGAAGTAAATACATAAAAGGAACTTTTTTCAGTTATCAAGATTGTTTCAACTGAGAAGGTGGAGCTGCACCTGACTGACAGCAATGGTTGTATACTGAACTCAATGCATTAAGAGCCTGGAAACCCTGCACTACCCAGTGCCTGTGGCTGCAGTGGAGTAGCTGGCAAGAGATAGGAATATTCTTCTCCTACATCAGTGGTCTTTGTTATGAAGTGCTCCAGCATACAGACTGGCAGCCTCACAGGCAAGTGGTCCTTGCCCAGAAGTCTGTGTACCTGAAAATGCTTTGGTCAACTATTCTCCTTAGAGCAGCTCTTCACCACAGGGTCAAATCATCAGCTCCTTGTGAGATGTAGCCCCTGAGAAACTGTAGACAGCTCAAACTGACTTAACCAAAGCTTCAGCCAGAGCCTACTGCCCATCAACACTGAAGTATTAGGAAAAAAAGAAATGGTCAGAGAACACACGAGGCATTTCAGAAGCTTTCTTACCTA
>VYXD01011662.1:35263-69362 GCA_013397195.1 Hylia prasina | reverse complement strand
ATCTATTCATCAATCTCCCAAAGGAAAAAAAAAAAGATATAGCTGACATGAATGAAACAAAACATAGCAAGTATAAGTTGGGAGAAAATTTTCCAAGAACTGTTTTACCCTGTAGACACAGTACAAGCACAGGATTATTGTTAGCTCATTGTGGCCTTATATTACTACCACCTCAGAGACCTTTTCAGTGAGACACAGGGTGAAGGTTGATCCTTATGTTTCATAATTTTGGATACATAAAATGTTACTTTTGTTTAATGTTAGAGTATAACACGTAAGCTGCAAAAAAGATGCATGCCTATAAAGAAAGTTTTCCTCTACTTCAGATCACCAAGGCATTTTATGAAGCAAACAATTCAGTAAGATTAGATAAGAACAACTTAGTTTTGGTCTAAGAGTTCTATAGAGGAGGATATTATTAAAATTTACAGATTGTCTAAGGTTTCACAATAGGAATAAGATGGTCATGAAAATACCTTCTTTTGTTAGTGAAGAGAAATATTATTGATACCAGGGCCTATAAGCTTATGAAGCTAGTGGCCTGGAAAGTTGCCACCATGTGGCTGAAATATTTCAGTTACACGTTCAAATGGAAGCAGCTGCTTTAAATTTAAAGGGCAAGAATTAAATAAGCCATTAGTTCAGTGGGACACAAATGACCCCTAAGTTTGCTTCTCCTACTCCCTTTGTATCTAGCTGCTCCTCCATAGTCTGCCTGTACTGAATGTTTGTTAGAACTGACCTTGCTATGTCTCAGAAACCACTCAGAAATCCACACTTCCAAATCCACTGGCCAATTGTTTTTAGAAAGGGAATACTGTTCCCTTTGGACTTGACTCTAGCCTCATCCTCACGCCAGCCAATACTCTTCCAGCCTGTATTCTCCTCTACTGCAGTGCATCCAATGTAGTTATGTTTAGTACTTTCCAAACAACAAAGCAGATGTTCCCTGTAATGTATATTTTGAAGAATGCACATAAGGCTTAAACCAGTGACAGTGTTATCCACCAAATGTCTGCAAAGGAATCCACATAGTCTCTGACTAACAAGTTTTCTTACTGAAGTCATTTCAGGAGATGCCAACATTAAGGATAAAATATGCAGAAAAAAGGCCAAATATTGCCTTGAGGGACCTACTTGTCAGTGCACCAGAAATTACACAGAATGACTTTTCTTCCAAAATTGGTGGAGGAGTGCACATGTAAAATATACCTTTTGCACTTAAAAACATTTAACCAGCAAACTGCTTCAAATTAAACCCAGATGAGTAACTGTAAAGCAATGCGGTTTTCCCTGGGTTCAGTAAAACCAGCTGGTATTGCTGCTATTAATCCTGTACATGTGCATTAAAAAGTCTTGTATGTCTGAGAAAAACATCTCAGTCAGGTAGTAGCAATGTACAACAGCCTCTGGGACCTTTGTCTATATCAGAACAAACAGACTATTTGCTGCCAATTTCTCTGCATGCATGCTTACAGCAGAATGCATTTACTCACTGATATTCAGTATTACTGATATTTTAAAAATCATATGACTCCTAACTGATTTTTCATACTAGAGAATAACAACCATCCTATTTCAGGTTTTATTTTATAACATAATGGTAAAACATATACATCAACAACACACAGCATACTCTTAATTTCAAAAAATTACTACCTCTAAGCTATATGACTTCTTAAAGGATGGCCAAATAAAGCAAGCCTTGAAACACCATTTCAGAAAGTATTGTGTTCATATCCCTCACTTTACTCTAAGAAAGGGCTCATGAAGGTTCTAGGTATTTCAGACCTGGAATTTGCAATATACATTTATCCCTATATTAGTTGCACAGTGCTGTTTAGTAGCCCATCAGCCCAATGTGATGGCAAATCACTATATTTCTGAAGTTTGCATGGGAAGGGCATTTTGGGTGAGACCCTACAAGCTCTGTCATGAATAATTTGTTTTCTGAGAAGTGACAAAACGTGAAAAGGCTTTTCAGGTTTCTTTGTTTTCTGTTTAGTGTTCTGATACTATCAGATAAGAAAGAGCTGAACATGCCCTTATTTTATTACATATATTTGCATTCCCTTTCTCTACTGCACATACAGAAAATAATTACTTTTAAGATGCAGGGATTACAAAGACACTGATTGAATTAAATTCTGTACCTATTCCACACAACAATTATTGCCAGAGGTGAACTGTGAATACTGGAATATAGTTCCCACTTGCTGTGAGTCAGCTGCAACACATGAAAGCCTAGAGCCAAAATTTAGCTGTGTTAAGATCACTGGGTTTACACAAGATTGTTTTGTTTGGATATCTATTTGGATGACTTTCAGGTTTTTTCATTTTCAGCTGAAGAAGAACTACTGCATGAACATGGAAGAGAAAATTAAAGAAGGATTTCTTCAACAGAAAAACAAAAGCCCATTTCATAACTAATAAGAGAAACCTGTCTCGCGCTGGTTAGCAGAGAACAAATTCTTTGTTTAGTGCAAGAGTGCAGCAGGAAGATAGATATGTGTGCCTCTGTGCTTTATCAGCAAACTATGACAGCACTCACAATGGAACACAGGAGATATTCTAGAGGACCCGAAACTTCCAAGACAACTTTCTCTCCATTTGGTGAATTACTGTCTACAGCTTGAAGAATATTTTCAGTTTCCCTTTTCTTTTAATTTAACAAAATCTCTGATGAAAATGTGCATTCACACTTCAACCAGAACCAAGTCCATTTGAGCTCCGCCTGTGTCCAAAACAGGCACTTTGTTTCAAGGGGAAATATAAGTGCTTCTATCACTGGGGTATAGGAGGACAAAAAAGTCTCCTGAGGTAGATAATCAGCATTTCTGGCTCAGGAAGCATGGGTGAAAAGCAGTCGTGAAAGCAGGCCACTCAATTCACCAAAAGCTCTGAAGAGTAGGACTAGGGATATTAACTTCTGTGAAGACTTAAGCATGACAGCCAGAAGAGTTCTCACAACACAGGTTTGATGGCAGTTTTTGCAGTATCTGATATATAACATCAGTAAAAATCAATTTTTCTGAGGGAGCCATGCTCTATGTCTAGCAGAATAGCAGTCATCTAAATCAAGTCATCAAGCAAAAAGAATTATCTATCATACTATGGTCCCAACAGGAAGACGATTTCTAGCTAGTCGGAGAAGTATACAAGCATTTCTTACTGTATATGTAACTTATTTGCACATTTGGAACTGGGGTAAAGTTTGGAAAGTTTTCTGATGTTTCTTAGTGCCTTAACCATCTCAGGTAGGGGATTCATTCTTGACCATGGATTTAGTGAGATTTACGTGGGAAAGACTGCCAATGTTTTCTTTGAAGAAAATTTCTGCTAGTAGATCTGAGAAATAGAAACACCACTTAAAAGTCTTTTAGTTTGCTAATGGTTTCCTGCACTTACCAGGGATGTAAATTGCACTAATGTTGGAAATGATACATTTCAAACATTTCAAACAAATGATACAAAGAGATACTTGTCTGAGTTCAGTCAGAAGGAAAAAAAAGAGAATTTTATGCATTGTGACAATTTCTCCAAAAACATAACAGAGAGGTGACAGGATGAGGAAAATATTGATCTTTCTTAGTAGCTGTTGTTAAAATGGCTGGACATTTGAAAGCAAGTATCCATCACTGCACTGATGTCTAACATTTAAAAATTTTTGAAAGCGATGACTTTAATTTGCAATTTACAAACGAACCCTTTAATTTCAAGTGGTAGTGCTACTTCTCAGTGTTGTCTTACTATGAGTCTTTCATGGATTGAGTATGTTTACTTTGGAAAAAAGTATTTGGAAACAGGTAACATCAGGGGTTTAAAAAAATAGTAGTAAACACACAATATTCTATCTGATTTTCACTGCTATCAAAAAAAAAAAGGGTAAGAAAAGAGAAAAACAAAAAATAAGTGGCAATATATAGAAACACTTTGATTCAGCTTCCTTATGAACACTGAGCCTGTTTTCTTCACATTTTCCAGCCATCTAATAAATGGTGAGACACACAAGAACTATTGAAATTGACTCATCTTTTTCTTGGTGTTCAACAGTTTTAACACTACTACGGAGATTGTCATCACTGAGTTCATCTGTACTTCACTTTGCCCGTCTCTCTAAGAAAAAATAATTAGTCTATGTCTTCTAGCAAGTAAGGACTTGATTTCTCTTTGCTGACACTGACATCTCAGTGCAGGCTCTACATGCTGACTGTACTGTGAAATTGGGTCATCATACTATACCTGTTGGCCAAGAGCTGTGACCTAGTTCCAGAAGGAGAGGTTAGGTAAATTGCCAAGTCTCCACGTCGAGGGTGAGTAATAGTGATACGCACAACAACATGCTCCAAGTAGATCACATGATGGTTAGGATTATCTGAACAGCCAGTGGCTTTGTAAATTGAACGGACAATGCTGTCAGGTCGTATTGTTCTATAACAGAAGCACAGCAAACAACATCAGCATTTCTCACTTTTTGTGTAAAATACACAACCCCATCTTTTTTGCTTAGTAGAGATTGACAGTTTTGGACAACTGAGAAGTCAGTAGCCTATAATCATTAGTTTTGACATGTACTTCCTAGCTGAAAATACCACTACAGGGTAATTATTTTACTGCAGATAATGGCAAATGGCAAGTGCCTGGGTTTCTGTTAAACATATACACAAGGCAAACCAGGAATAAGCCTTTGGGACAGAGCATTACGGTGGATTAGCGGCCAGCTGAGAATTGCTGAGATTGTCATGGGATCACAGCTGGTTGCTAAACCCCAGGAAATGCCTGGCATAGCTAGTCCTCGCTTACGTAACAGCAAGTATTACATGTTAACTGCACCAAAAGGCATCTGACTCAGCTGGTTTAAATTGGCATGACATCCTTGCAAACTATACCAGTTATGAATCAAGCCTGTCAAACATAATCACCAAACAATACTCTTAATGCTTTGGAAGTGTGCCTCATGCTTGATGCTGTCTCTATATCCATGGAGTGGATATCCACGTAACAGAATTTTGCTCTTAAGCCTGGTTCTACAGAGACCCTATCTTAGCAAGTGAAAAGCAGTTGAGTCTAGGACTCTTAAGCAGAGACTCTCCTAAGACTACTGGAGAGAGACAGTATCATACAGTATTGAAAGCTTATTTGCTTGTTACGTTCTGTACTGGTAAGTCTTCTTGCAAAGGTGACTGAAATGTATTCAACCAAACATTCTTCTTCTTTGATCCATCATCTGTATAAAAATCCATCATTATCCAGTCTGGCCTGTTTTACACCTTCATTTTCTGCAATGCTTTAAACTAGGGCCTTTTCCGATTCATTACATCCGTACATGTGACAGAATCCCTGGTATGGCTTTAAAAACAATACGTTATACACAATGCAAGGGAGGGGTAAATTATACCCAATTTCTTTCCATAAGTTTATGCCAGCAAGAATTTTGGTAGCGAGTATTACTTGATTTGCCGATCTGTGTTCTCCACACACACATGCTGTGGAGGCACTGTTGTCCATTTTTCTGCTTCTGTCACCATTGCTTCAGCATCCATCAGTCCAAATCCATAAAGGTGGCTCACTGCAAGGTACAAACAGAATGGATTCAGTTATAGGATAAACCCTTGGGTTTCATCATAGACTAATTCCACAGTGTCATACAGTAACAGGAGTTACTTTTTTTCTTCTTCTTCCTTGCTTTCAAAAGCAAGGAAAGCTCCAAAATCTCATTACCAGGAACAATAATGACTGTATCTAATTTGTTCAACAAATCTGTTCACTGCTTTATTACAGAAGTGGCATGAGGCACTACCTACATTGCCCTCCCATGAGAATTACATAATGTCAGTGACTAAAACTGCCTCTGACTGCCCTTTGTCCATGTGCCTTAATTTAGCTCAGCCCTCTTGTATGACATGGGGCTAAGCATAGTTAATGACAGGAAGGTTACCTCCATTACTCAAATATCAAACACAAGCATGTGTATTCAAGGTAACTAACTGAGACAATAAATTTGAGAAGGAACTGACCATTTTGTAACTGTTGTATTCCCTGAACTTCCCTGAGAGTAAGCAGCATATGGATGTCCTCCCGTTCCTGTATACAGTATGCTTGTCATTGGCCAACCAGGTAGATCCACCATCTCCCTAAAGCTGTCTGCATGATGAGGGTGAAAAGCACTTACTGAAAAAGCTGTGTGATTTTGGTTGCTATTCCAATCAAAACACAGACTTGCAAAAGGGCTTTGATAAATTGGAAGAGCTGCTAGACACGATGTTTTCATTGTGACGAATTGGTGCTCTTTTTAAAGTTCTTGATAAAGCAGAAGATGAAAGAAAAAAGCTTCCACAGGAGGAGTTTAGATTGCAAATATTAGTAAGATAGTTTTTTTTGCTACCACAGAAACCCACAGAAAACTCTAGGTGCTATTTTAACCAGTAATGCAACAAAACATGGTATAAGTCCTTCCAACTGCATGTTGTAGGGCGTTTGTGAAAACAACCTCTATTCATTGCCAAACCAAAATTCAAAGGACTCTATCTGAAAAAAACCCATCCTTCTTCAAACAAATACAGTCCAAAGCTCAAGGATCACATCTTCCAAATATCTAATAGTGTCTGAAACTGCCAGCTGAAAAGGATTCTTCAGTGAAAAATACGGCAAGGTGTAGTGACTGTGTAATGGACTGGTTTTCTTCCCATCTCCTTCCTGTGAGCCCCAAACCAAAGTGCACATAGCATGGAAATGTTCCTTGGGAGACAACTACATGCAGCTCTTCTGCCATATGAGGCAAGCACTGTGTTCCAAAATGAAACAAAACTAAAATATATGAAAATAAATAAATTCAGTCTTCCTTCAGCCTTCTGAATTCTCTTTTATGTATTCAAAAAACAAATGGATAGGAAAGAGATGTCCTATTTCTATACGTGGGTGGAGCAGACAAAAGAATACAAGGAGAGCTTAGATGAAGAAACATTTTGCATTGTGAAGAAGATTCCTGTGATGGAAATGTCCTTAATCTTAGATATCATCTTGCAAACATCTTGCATCTGACAATGAGTGCATATTTATCTGTGAAGACATAACTCTGTTCTTAAACTAAAATTTTAATTAATAATCCTTCTGTCTGCTCTGAAGACAGTGGGAGGAATAAGAGTGTTAACTCACATGGTCCGTAACTGCACACAGTTACTCTGTATAGTACATTCAAAAAGCAAGAGATTAAATTTTCATGAATGGAAATTTTTTTCAGCTAACGCATGGAAATTGCATTTTTAATTCCTAACAGTTAGAAACTTACACTGAATTAGAGCTCAAGATGTCCAGTTTTAAAATGCTGGGTGTTCAACCTACCTTCTGAGCTCAGAGAGCCAAAATTCTCCTCACTTTGCCATTTCTTACTCAGAAATAAGGGCAGAAAAGCACGCAACATTGCCACCACTAGTTAGTCATCTTCAGATGGAAACTTATGTGACTTCTAAGCTATTTACCCGCAGAATTTTTTCCCTAGTATGCACATTAAAAATGCAAATAAAATCTATAGAGTGAACTTTCTCTCCTTCCTACCCTAACAATTACTTGGAAGACAGCATTTAGGAGGAATTTTATTCCAGGAGAAAAAATTACCCCTCAAGGTTATGTGTTTGTCTTAATTGTCCCTGACTCAATGTTTAAAATCTCTTGCATGAGAGCAGCAGTGTAGTGATAAGTTCTGCCCCTGATTTTTTTTTTTTTTCAGTTGAAACAGGAATACTTTTTTTTCCTTGAAAGGCCTTCCCATTGAAATAAAAACTTCCTGACAGACAGGTTACTCTTAAATCTTCCCATGTGGCTGACATTTGGCTGTCCAAAACATTTCAAATTCAAAGCCCTCGATCCAGTAGGTTGGTTAGCAGCTGAAGGTACCAGTAGAGGCCCATAATTTTCAAAGACCAAATTATAGCAATTTAGGAAAAAATCATAGAGTTAAACAAAGTAGTTGTGTCTTAGAGAAGTAAATATATTTTTCTTTCTATTTCCTTCAAATTGTGCTTCTTCATCTGTGTACATCCTAGTATTCCTGTGAACTATATGCCAAGATGCCTGTCCCAAATGTTAAAAATAAGCTGGTGGTCTACATGGAACTATAAATGTCTTCTAGGAAACACCTGGAACTGATTTGTATGTAACAAATACTGAGTTGGCTTGCTAATCCAGATTAATCAAAAGCATGATGACTGCACAGTGAGATAAGTTAACTGCAAGTGCAAAATGCCCCCAGACAGACCTTATGCCAATCCACTTATGTGCTCTGCATTATCACTGCTATAAATTGCTACTGGGCTCTGTTGTCAGTAGGAGTCATTACACATTACACATGTCAGAGGGGGTAATTGGGCTGTTTTTTAAACAGGTATTTGTCTTTCACAAACAAAATACCAATACGAGACTGATACAATGTAAACTGGTGGCTGAGGAGTAGACTGCTGCATTTATTTAGCTGAAGGATTTTAAAATGTGATCTCCTTATGTGACCAAGGTGTCCATTGGTAGAGCTGCCTTGAATTCTCTCTTCAGTCAGGCAGCAGTACTAATTGACTGTTTTTATTTCAGCAAAATCACAGGCATACACAGAGCCTTACAGATGAAGGGCATGTTTCACAGAAAAACTTGCCTCCTACAACATGAAGTAAATACTGAGTTTTAGCTGATCTCTTTAACCTGTCTTAAAGATGTTTTCATCTTAAAGATGAAAAAACCATTTCACTGGGCTAAAGTCCGTTTATTCATCCCTGGTGCAATTCCTTCATTAGCGCACTGTGAAAACAAGGCTTTCTGAGCTTCTGGAGAGACTTCCCCGGCTTTTTCATAATCTTCTTGTTTTTGTCTGAAATTGCTGTTGAAAATTTAGTAACTTTCTCATTTACATACAAAGCTACCCTCAAATCTAAAGTTAGGATCTATATCCCATTTGACCTGACTATGAGAAATACAATAGCTGGTGTTGATAAATCATAACACAGAATCATGCAGACGTCAGAAAAATTTGGCCCAGACACTAAAAAGACATTTCCAGTGTAGCTAAACTAGATCAGTTAGGCTGCAGTTTCATTGCCTGTCATCAAGATGTTCCATCAGTAAGTTAGACACTAAGCCTTCCTTACTATTTTACTCATATGACAAAAGGCTTGCATAAAATTTTCTGCCTACTATATTTTTGACCTTTTATATATTGTATTCTATTTATTGTGAAAGCAGCATTTGAAATATAAATATTTTGTGTACACATACCAAATGCTAAATCAGGATAGAAATAGTAGTAATTTCGGTGTGACAAATGAGGAACATGCAGCTTCCTCAACTAGATTAATCTGTTTGATATGTGAATTAAATGACCTGTCCATTTATGCTACTACAGGATTTTGATCCAAAATGAGATTGACAGAATAACAGTCTAAAATGCCCATTGATACCATAGTTTTCTTAAATATTGCTTAGCAGGTCTAGAATAAAATAGAATATACGAGCCTCTTGCATTACTCTCAGCCCATAAATACTTTCAACTGATCTACACCAATTTTTTACATTTGACGTCTTAATTGCAAATAGAATTAACTAATTCTGTATTCTATATTCTATTCTATAATGCTTTAACAATTCCATATTGCTTTTCTGTTATTTGCTTAGAATATTGAAATGTTTCAACAAGGAAAAACAATTGTTTAACAAGAATTAAAGGGACAAAAAGGGGTGAAATCTTATGATGACATGGCTTAAACTGTTTTGTTTTGCCATGTCCTCTCTAAGACAACACTGACTTGAATAATAATTCATCTTGTTTCCTATTCCATATTTCTATTTCATGTCAACTTATCACCAGTAACTTGTGACAACTGAGTGTGATTTCTGAAACATGTAACTGCTTTACAAACCAGTAACACAAGCATTCAAAAAAAAAGCCTTTTCATTCTTGCTTTTAAAACCAACTCCCTCATAGTTTGCAAATTAAGCACTTTATTTGTATTTTTGTATTTTACACAGAACAATCCCTGAATTTTTGTACCTAGAACCAAATGAAACAGCAACTAAGTCCTTCCTCCTCAAAGAATTCCCTGAAATACAGGAATTTTTAAAGACTGAGTATGGATGTGGGAAGACTGAGTTCTTACACTTATCACCACACTAGAGAAGGTTGTGAAAAATAGAAAGTTGCCCATCAGATTTGTTTTAAAAGTTCCAGCTACAGAGATGCACAATGAGAATCTGAAGGGCCTCTATATCATAGAATTGTAGAAGCACAGAATGATTTGGGTTGGAAGGGACATTTAAAGCTCATCTAGTCTGACCTCCCTGCTATAAGCAGGGACACCTTCCACTATACCAGGTTGCTGAAAGCCCTCTCCAAGCCCTGTCCTTATCCCTGTCCAAGGCCTTGAGGCACTTCCAGGGATAAGGCATCCACAGTGCCTCTGGGCAACCGGTTCCAGTGCCTCACTATCCAAATCATAGAATCACAGAATCAAAGAATATTAAGGGGCTGGAAAGGACCTTAAAGATCAACTTGTCCCAACCCACCCCTGCCATGGGCAGGAGCATCTACCCCTCAGGTTGCTCAAGGCCTCATCCAACATGGTTTTGAACACTGACAGGGTTGGGCATCCACAACCTCCCTGGGCAACATGTTCCAGCGTCTCACCACCCCCACAGTAAAGAATTTTTTCCTAATATCTAATCTAAATTTCCACTCTTTCAATGAGCTCCCATAATGCCTTGTCCTATCACTACAGATCCTGTTGAAGAGTTTCTCTCCAGCTTCCCTGTAGGCCCCCTTCAGATGCTGCAAGGTTGCTATGAGGTTACCACCCTCCAGGTGGTAGATATATTTATACTGGTCCCTTCTCCAGGCTGAACAACCTCAACTTTCTCAGACTGTCTTCACAGAGAAGATGCTCCAGTCCTTGTATCACCTTACAAGCCACCTTATTGGCCCTCCTCTTGACTTGCCCCAACAGCTCCATGTTCTTCTTATGTTGCAGGCTGTACGCAGCACTCCAGGCAGGATCTCACAAGGCCAGAGCAGAGGGGCAGAATCACCTCCTTCGACCTGCTGGCCACACTCCTTTAAATGCAGCCAAGGATTGGGTTGGCTTTCTGGGCTGCAAGTGCACACTGCTGCGCCATATTGAGTTTTTCATCAACTGTTACTCCCAAATCCTTCTCCACAGGGCTGCTTTCGATCACTTCTCTGCCCAGCCTGTGGGTGTGTCTCAGACTGCCACAATTCAGGTGTAAAGACCTTGCACTTTGCTTTGTTGAACTCCATGTGGTTCACACAATTCTGCCTCTCAAGCCTTTCAAGGTCCCTCTGGATGGCATCCCTTCTCTCCACTGTGTTGACTGCTCCATGTTGTCAGCAAATGTGATGAGGGTGCACTTGACTGCATTGTCCATGTTACCAACAAAGGTGGTGAATAGTATCTGCCACAGTACTGACTGTGGAGGGATACCACTCATCACTAGTTTCCATGTGGACAATGAGCCATTGACCACAACACTCCGTGTGTGGCCTTTTTTAGCTAGTTTTTCACCCACTAATAGGTTCATCCATCAAACCCATGTCTCTTCAATTTGAAGGCAAGGATGTTGAGTGGTACAATGTCAAACACTGCACAAATCCACGTAGATGATGTCAGTTGCTCTGCTCTGCCCCATCCATCAATCCTGTAGGCCGATAAGGGCACTGAATTTGTCAGGCATGATTTCCCCCTGCTGAAGCCATGTTGACTGTTTCCAAGCACCACAGATAAATATGTCCTTCATTATGCCCTGTCTAAATCTATCCTTGTTCAATTTAAAACTATTGCCCCATGTCTTGTCACTAAAGACCTTCATAGAAAATTTCTTACTGTCTTTCTTCTAAAAATTCTTTACATATTGAAAGGCCACAATAAGGTGTCACTGGAGTCTTCTTCAGGTTAAACAACCCCATCCGTCCCTCCTTTCCTCATAGAAGAGGTGCTTCAGGCCTTTGAACATTTTCATAGTCAGAAAGGTGCTTCTTCAAAAATTGCTTTTATTGAGACTCCAGTTATGTCTATGTCTATTTCTGATTTTTGCATTAGCACAAGTAATTTCTTCAGTAATATACTAGCCATGGCTTACTAGCTATAAGCCATGACCTTATAATAGATTTGACAAAAAAAAGAAGAGGCTTCTGAATTTTACATTTTTTCTTTCTGCCAAAAAGCTCCTATTAATGGAAAAAATAAAATACAGACTGACCAGAAAAACTAGCAGGATAAAGAAAACTTCCAGTAAATAGTGTACCTTTTTGAGTAGCTTCTATGCAACTCTGACACTGCTATGAGGCATTGCAGTAATTAAAAAAATAACCTTAGAACACACTCTCATAAAACACTGAGAAATTAAATCCAAGATTCTATTTGCCTTCACAACCTTACATATTTTATCTATTTCAGGAATTTTAAACTCATGTTGTTATTAAATAGACATTAGTTGACAAAAGGCACTAAAACTAAGTACACTTTTGGGCTCTCAGTCAGACTCTAGTAGTAACAGCACTCAGTAGTAGTAACAGCACGTACCACCCAAATAGTTCCCACGTCTCATGAGCGTTAGCAGCTTCCAGGCAGAGGTCCTTAGTCTTGGGATTCAGCTGGTCCATGGTCAGCAGTAAGCATCCATGAGTTATGGCACAGCCATAACAAGCTCTACCACTCCCACAGTTCCTGATTTACTTCTCAGAGCTTGTTCAGGAATGAGTTAACCAAGGTAAAGAAGACTTCAGAACACATGGTGTTCAAACACGGACTGTGCCCTGCATATGGGGTTATCTTATGCAGAGTCAGAGAAAACACCAGTGAGCTTTGCTGAAAACCTCAGAAGAGTGACCAGGAAGACTGGCTTACTTCTCTGCCTCTGAAGCAGTAGAGTTGTGATGAAAACAGAAAACCTGACTACTGCTGACTGGTGATTGCTGTGAAAATTCTGCAGCAGGAATTTCTAAGACTTTTCTGCAGCAGCATTCGGCTGTAAATCATAAAGCCTTTACTGAAGACATTAATTCACTTGAAGTAAGACAGCTTATGTGAATGGAATAAATCTGAAGATTATATGCATTTAGAAGGGTGAAAAAAATGTTTCTGAAAGAAATTTAGCTAAGGAGCTACAGTAATGGAAACTATAACTTTTTAATTAGTGGTAGTCTTTTTAAACTGAGGGGGGTTTTTTGGTTTGTTTTGTTTTGGTTTTTTTGTTTGTTTGTTTGTTTGTTTTTTTAGCACGGGATCCACTGGAAAACATGGTGCTTTACAACTATGTTTAAAGAAAAAAATGTATTTTGTGACTGCATTGTGCAACACCTTGTAAAAAAATGTACCTGTCTCCTCTATTAGGAGCAAATTCACCCTAGGAGATACATTCAGGATTCCTTTATAGCTCAAAAGCGGACAAATACAATATCATTCTATCAAACAATAAAAACACCTTCTGGTGACAGTGTCTGTGCTAGGCTTCATCTCAGAACAGATGATGACAGGTGAGTTAAAGGCACTGTAACTGGAAATCCTGACAGACTGTTAGGAGGAGACACAAAAATAGCATTTCTGTGCTGTCAGATGTATCAGACACATGGCATCCCTCTTGTTCTGTCCCACACAGAGGCTCTGTGTGTCCTGAACTATTGGAGCTCCAGCAGGATATTTATACTCAAACTAATGTCCTGACTGAATATACAGCTGTGGCAGATTTTGGCAGAAAAAAGGATATACAAACAGGCAGTCAATCACAAAAAAGTGTATTGCAAATTGTTTAATGATAATGATGCTGACAGAATAACCAGAGAAGTTATTAATTAACTAAACCAACTTCATTGTATCCCTGTAGACCTATGTAGTAGATGCTGATCAGTAACCTGAAGCAAATGGAAGTCGAACAGTAATCCAAGTCTATAGAGATAGCTGGCCAGTAATGTCAGTGTGGTGGGTGAGGTTCTGACATAAAAGCAAATCCTCAAAAGCTGATTTTTCTGGAGGGAAAAAAGGATACTGTTATAAATAACTTCAGGCATCTAACTGACCTGAGTTGTCCTATGTAGGCCTTATCTTTCTTTCCCTAGTACTACGTGAAATTCTACATCCTGACAGGATACATTAAGTACTTAAAATACTACATTGCAGATAGTGTGATCTGCTTCCTAAGTGGTTTGAATCCTAGTTCCATTAAAGTGGACATTCTCTGATAATAAAACTACTGCCAGTTTTGTAACTATGTTCACCATTGCTATGGATGGATACAAGCATGACTAGATATTTGCCTAGAACATTCTCACAAATGTACTGCATTGAGAATTACTATACAGGGAGGTCATGCAAATGCATGTAACTTCCAAGGACTTTTCTTTTAAAATTCAGTGTTCAATGTCTGTAATTAAAGCTTTTTCCTTTGGAGAATTAAAACAGTTTATCAGTAATTTTTTTAACTCATTGATACTGGTTCTTCTCAATATTCGAAAATGGAAATTTACATTTCACAGTAAGTGGGAGACTCTTATGGTTATGAGTCCATAGGGGAAGACTTTGAAACCTTCACTTCCTCCCTGCCCCCCAGTCCTTTCCAGGGTTTTCATAAAGGTCTGAGCTGGGCTTGTTGAAAGGAAATCATGTCAAAGGTTATCACTCTCATGGTGTGCATCCTGTTAGTGCTATCAGTCCACCGGGCAATGTTTAGAATACTAGGGAGCTGCAGAACACGGCAATTCTGTATATCTTTATATCTAAGACAAACAGACAGGAAGTTATCTCAGTTGTTGAGCTGAGGCACTAATAAAAATTCTTTGTCTGCTATACTGATCATGGTTTGGTGACAATTCTGAGTGCTAATATAGTAGAACATTAGAGCCTAATTTTGCCTCTTGCCTGCTGTTACTCCAGCTTTAGAGCCATTTAATTTACATTTTAAAATGTGTAAATTTGACTTACAATATATGACCCAGGAAAGCAACCAACTGTGAGACAAAATCATGATGCATGTCCATCTGTTTTCCTTTATGTATCCTGACACAGGCTTGAAGCTTCTGCTTGAACTCTGTTTTTATATTTTTACATCTTCATTCCTTGCTTTTCAGAGAGAACAGAAAACAGAGTGTTGCAGATTGAAAAAGTAAATGAGAAGCTTTGATAATGAAGAATTTGAGGCTGGGAAAAGTAATGATGCCTGCCTGGCTTCGATAAAAGATTCCCTCTCCTACTTTGTACATCCTCATTTCTGGAACTATACAGATAAATTCCTGACCTTATATGTCTTTCAACTGGAAACAACATTGTCTGTAACCTCAGTTTTGACTAGGAAGAAAAAAATCAATAACCATGATCTAGGCCGCATAATTCAAGATACTTTCCAGCTCCCTTCCTCAAATCCCTAAGAGGTATTTCAGTTCTTACTCAAGGCTAGCAGAAACCAGTTACCTGGCAATTTGTTTGGGTTTAACATACCAAGCACAGAAAAATTCCTAATGCAATTTTAATATTAAGTTGAAGAAAACTTTATTTATAGCCAGAAACTGAACTACTGCATGCAAGAAGGAAACAAGAGTCACCTAGAAAGTTCACAGTGCCCACCCAGTGAAAAGACAGTAATTTTAGACTTGCTGCTAAAACAGGCATGTGTTTACTCCACTTTTCCTCAGCTATCTTAATTTCCAAATCCCACCACAGATATTTTCTCAAGCTGCAGCAAGGATTTCTGTACGAAGCACTTAGAAAGATTATGATGTTGACCTGTGACTCACGTGGTATTTAAATGTGGATGAGATTCTTGAGGACACAGACCTTTCCAATCATACATATTCTATCAGTGCTGGGAGAGACACTTCCAGCCACTGTTAGACTACCTAGTAATTGTAGTTTGTTTACTCCTCTTCTTTCCTGGTGCTAAACTAAATGCTACCTTGACTTCAAACAACTTTCAATCAGGAGCTATAATGCAAAAAGTTCAGATTAATCTAACCAGTTCACTACCTACCTATGTGAGGACAACATAGACTTTACAACTCTTAGACTTTACATCCACCAATCTGTTGAAGACAGATGTATTAGCCAGATTGCCTTTTCCAAGAATATGTGTGTGGTTGCAGCTGTTAGCAGATTGACTTCTCCAAAAACATGTTTGCAATCAGCTGCCTACTTAGAATCACAGAATCATTTGGGCTGGAAAAAAACCCTTATGATCAAGTCCAACCACTAACCTTACACTGTCAAGTCAACTAATAAACCATGTCCAAAATGCCAGATCTATACATCTTTTAAACACTTCCTGGGATGGTGATTACACCACTTGCCTGGGCAATCTGTTCCAATGCTTGATAACCCTTTCATAGAAGAAATTTTGCCTAATATCCAATCTAAACCTCCCCTGTCACAATTCTTCTTGTCCTTGGCTTGTTACATGTGAAAAGAGAACAATTCTCACCTTGCTACAACTCAGTTCAGGCAGAGAAAGATCAGGTCCTTTAGCCTCCTTTTCTCCAGGCTAAACAAGTCTAACTCCCTCAACAGCTCTTCACCAGACTCAATAGTTCTGTTGCCCTTTCCTGCACACATTCCAGCCCTCAATGTCTTCTTGTGATGGCTCCAAAACTTAACACAGGACTTGACATGCAGCCTCACCAGGGCCAAATACAGGGAAATAGTGACTGCCCTGGTCCCGCTGGCCACACTATTTCTGATCCAAACCAGGATGTCACTGGTCTTCCTGGCCACCTGGGCAACTACTGGCTCGTGCTCCGGCTCAGATAATGTTGATCAGCATCCCAGGTTGTTTTATATCAGGCAGCCACTGTTCTCCTGGCCTGAAGGGCTGCACAAGGTTGTTGTGACCAAAGTGCAGAACCCAAAATGCAATCTTGTTGCATTTCACAAATTGGCCCATTGATCCAGTCTGACCAGATCCCTCTGCAGAGCCTTCCCTCTCCAGCTGTTCAACATTCGCATCCAACTTGGTGTCATTGGCAAACTGAATGAGGGTGCACTTGATCCTCTTGTCCACGTTATTGATAAAGATATTAAACAGAAGTGGCCCCAGTACTCAGCCCTGGGGAATACCAGTAGTCACTGGCCACCAGCTGAATTTAATTCAATCCTCACCACTATCTGGGCTTACCCATCCAGTCATTTTTTCACCCAGCAAACTGTGCAACCATATGAACCATGAGAAGCCAGTTTCTCCAGGAGAATGCTGTGGGAAACACCATCAAAGGTTGTTTTGTACATGATGGCATTCAAGATCAGGTCCATGACCTTCCCTGGCACACACGTCAGACTGACAGGTCTGTAGTCTGTAGTCCCCCAGATCCTTCTTCTGGACCCTTCAACTGGGACCTCTCTGGTTAACCAGGACTGCTGGTAAATTACTAAGAGTGGTGAGATCTTACACCAGGTCCCTCAGTACCTTTGGGTGGATCCCAACTGACCACAGAGAGTTATATGTAACTAAGTTGTATGGCAGGTCGCTGACCATTTCCCTTGCATTATGGGGGCTTCACTCTTTCTCCTGTTCCTATTTTCCAGTTCAGGTACCCAAAGAACAATGGGTCTTATTATTGGAGAGGTATTAAAAAGTAAAATGGTATTAACTACCACATCTGTTTCCTCATCCTTTGTTATTATCTTTCCCCCTGCAAACAATAAAGGATGGCGACTACCCTTAACTCTCCTTTTGTTGTTAATGTATTTATAGAAACATATTTTATTTACCTTTTACTGCAGGAGCCAAATTGTGCTCTAGTTGGGTTTTGGCCCTTCCAGTTTTCTCACTGCATAACGTCATGACATCCTTGTACTTCTCTTGAGTATCCTGCCAGTAGTCTCCCTAGGATGATAAACTCTCTTTTTTCTCCTGAGTTCCAGCCAAAGCTAACTGTTCAGCCAGGCTGGTCATCCTTTAATATTTCAAGCACAAAAAAACCCTAGCCTAGCTTGCACAGGATACAGTGTTCCTCACTCCTACACAGACCAATGCAACTTCATGTGTTTGGTGTCTTATTGACAACTAAAAAAAGCTGGCATATTACAATAGCTAAACTCAAAGCTTTGGTTTCACTTGCTCCATCCATTGTGTGTATGAGCATTAGGGGTGGACAGCAGTTGATATTGGCTGTCAGTACCGTGTGAAAATATCAGGAAGTAACTGTATGAGTGGAAGGTCTCTTTACAAATGAACAGCTTTGATTGTTTGACATAACCATTTATGAATGCTTGCTGTTTTCCAAAAGTCTTATGCTAGCTTCTGATAACGTTTTAAAAATGTAACTTAACACATTTTGAAGTTATTGAAAACATGCAGTATGGTGCTTATGAATAGTTTATTTGTCTTCTCTGAAATGCACACATAAAGATATTCTTGTGCTCATTTCTGAATTCCTGCCTGGCTACTGGTTACCACAAGATAAATCTGTCCAGTCCAGGTCTCCTAAATAGGAGCCTAGATAGACTCATCTCTCTCACTCCTAGACTGCTAATGTTCTGCTCACAACTAATACAATCACCAGTTTTATTAAATACTACAATTAAGCAACTAAATTAAAAGGCTCTAAAATACTAAGTGACTAATCCTTTTCAGTGGTCACTGTTCAATGGAAGCAGCAGACACTTTGACTAACCTAAAGGGGTGCGACATAGCTCTGTTATTACTCCTTGGCAATTGAGGCACTTTGGTTTCTCTAGGAAGGGTATCTCCTCTGGCCTTAGGAATGGCCTGAAACCAAAAAAAAAAATGGGTAGAATTTTGATTTGATTTTATCTTATCTTTTATTAGCATTTTATTTCACTGTACTGAAATGTTATGTCTGTGCTTTAGAGCCAGGAAGAGTGAAGTATGTTCTCTAAAAATTTCCTTGCAAATTAGTAGTATTCCTCCCTATGAATGGTCTGTTTCTCCACAGACAGTGTTTGACAATATGTGGAGCTTCACTTACAGACGAAGAACTGTTTATATGATTTGATCATTGTTCTTAAAACTGCAGTGTTTCATTCTCTGTCTTTCAGCTCAGAGACAAGTCAGCATTAATGCAGTTTCCCTTTTATGAACGTACTTGCGTGCCCTGTTATTGACTAAACAGCTGACACAACAAGGATTTGCATCCAATCTGCCGTAGCAGCAACTGATCAACAGTTTTGATGTCTTCACAAAAACAGATGCTTTCAAGTATTTTCCATAAAATCAGCTAATTAACTGCTTTAATTATTAAAAAAACCTCTCTATCAACAAATTACATGTACAACTGACTAACCGGGGAATATCCTGAGTATTCAAGTCTTTCTTTTTAGAGTACAAAATAACAAGTTCCCAAGAAAAGATGCATGCTGTCTGACAGGAAAACAATAAAACCCCCTACCAAGTAAAAACTCTTGCTCATTCCTGAGTTAATTCTATTGACATGAATTTAATGAGCACTGTTTACTTGCCAGAAAATTAAACAAATAACAAGCACCGCTTTAGCTAGCTAGTTTAAGTGTTTTTCATGAATTCATCCTTCTTTGTATAAATGTAAGACAGTAAAAAAAGGAGATCTTGAAACCAGTAATGACATCTGCGAGTTCTTTCTGTGTGCTCCGCAATGGCAAAACACTGCCAGGGACTATGGCAAGGGAGAGGGTTGCCATGCAGACCAGCAAAACAGCCCTCTGAAATGGCATGCTGACCCACTTTCAACTACCAGCTCTTGCTGACCCTTTGTTGAGTGAAAGGTTCTTTCAGGTTTTTGCTGGTTTTCACCCTTTCAGCTCTTATTTCTAAAGTGGCCAACCTGTCTTTCTCTTTATTCTTGTTTTTCTCTTTCTCCACTAGTATGCACTGAAGAAAGGTAGATTGTTTCTTGTGATTTAGGTAATTAAAAAAACCCCTTCTACCTCCTCTTAAGAACATGCTGTGGAAGAAACATGGATCTTGTTATCAACAAAATTATGATACAATTCCTCAAGGAAGTCAGTCTGATCAGAGTAGTTCATCTGTGAAAAACATTGCTTCTCTTGGCAATAGTGAAGAATAATAGTATAATATCATATTAAATATTGCCATGTGCAATAAAAAAACCCTCTTTCAGTCTTTCCAGCAGTGGTGTGCAAATCCCCTTTTGAATTCAGGTTCGGATGTTGTGATTTAAACTAAATCTTTTGCTTCTCCTTCTTCCAAAACCAACAGGAGTTTAAAGAGAGATGTATTTTTATTGGAACCATATCCTCAGCCTAAGTTGCCAGAATAATTTAGCTAAAACTAATGCTTTTATTTAGGTTAAGGTTGATTCCTGAGCTGTGCAGAGGTCAAGGCATTTAGCTTGTCTTCCTCTTTTTCCATTTCACCATAGAGTCTACAGCAGAGTTCAGCCAGTTCAAGTTGTATTTGTTGAATCCAAGTTACCATATTGAGCTTATCTATGCTTATGACTTTCCATGAGTAGAGAAAAAAACTTTTTTCATCGCTTTTTCTTATTATATATATGTTACAATGCATAGAAAAATGGTTCTGTTCCAAGGATTGAGAATAAGCAGTGGTTCAACAGTGATCCAACAGTGCAAGTCCTGCTGCCAATGCTGCTGCTGCTGGTGTGACCTTAGTGTGACCTGTTTTTTGATAATGAGTGACAGCTGCTGTGAAATGACTCACAGGGTGTTTGCCTCTCTTGGGCAACAAGTGGAAAAACATAAAAAATATAGAATTTTGGAAGTAAGATATGAAAAAATAGCTCTGCTTTATGTTACTTGAAAAATGGTCTTTGACCTTTATATAGCTTCAATAAACTGATGATAGAGTCACAATCTCCTGATAAAAGTTTTTAAATCCTGGGAGATGTTTCACAATAACAAATACTGTAACGTTATTGCAATTAAGAAAGTATGTACGTGTTTTGTGTGTGTGCATGCACGCACTTGTAAATAGGATAAAACCAGGCCCTTGAACATCAGATCCTTCACATGATTAGAAGGTTCTGATCAAATATCCATTTCTAAACACATTCTCTGTACTTAAGAGACTGGTTCAGATCCAAAAATAAAATTTTTTGGGTTTTTTCTTGTTGTTTGTTTGGGGTTTTTTGTTTGTTTGCTTGGTTGGTTGGTTGGTTTGGTTTCTATGCCATTGCAGCAAAAATATCATAGGTCAGAATTTTATATTCAAGATCTCTATGGCAGCAGCGGCTTGATCCAAACTAGATTAAATATAGGCTTCTGTTTTAAAGTGAAACCAGGGCAAAGATTTGATATCTCCTGTATATTACATTTTTCTCTCAGGAGATCCTGGCACAAACAGATTAAATCTCATCTTATAAGAGATATTTCAGTATTGGGTGGAATTCTTTTGAAAAGAGAATCAGACATAAGCCATTCCAGGGTTTTGTTTAGGATGCTATACAAACTGAAAGCAGTAAGAATGTAGGGAATGGGAATCAGAAGACAAACTGTGCTGAAATAAATGTACAGATTCAAAGTTCCGTTTTAATCCATCCTGAAAATATATATCCCATTTAATGGCATGAGTGTTTACCTCTGCTTGCATTATAGAAGAAAAAAAAAAATTTAAGATGTAGCTTTTATGAAACTTACAAGACAGTACAAAATTCTAGAAATCTACTCAACAGGTCACTGAAAAATGATTACCTGTTACATCAAAAGTCATGACAGCTCAAAATTCAATTTTATCCAAAATCAGACAGAATTCTTACATATAAATAATGTAGGGTTTATCATATAAAAAAGAAATTTGAAAATACTGTTTCATCATTTTGAATTGAAACTGTCAATAATTCTGAGTGAGAACATGGCTGGAATACAGAATTGCTGCATCTTTAACTCTACACTACTTTATAAGAATACTAGGTATAAAAAGAAAAATTAAACATCACTAATTTACTTAGTTTTCTGGCAGCAATGCATGATATGGGACTGAAAGAGACTAAGAAGGTTGGGCCAATGCATTTTGTAGCTGACAGTTTTGTGCATTAGTCATTCTAAAAGGTTTTCCTTGTGTAAGAGAAGATAGGCCCCTTCAGATTGAGGCTGAAAGGTCTCCAAACTATGCACAGCATAGTGTCAAACAAAAATATCAAATAATAGGTTGCTTGTGATAGCAGAGAAGAAAGAAAGCTCTCACCCTTATAACCAGCTGCATTGGTTTTCCAGTCATTAGCGTTCAGATGTCCTGCACGTGAAGTCCTGACAATAATGTGCTGTACATCTCTCCAGGTCAGAAATGGACTACGAAACAGGGGAAAGACAAAGTCACAGATTAGACATTTTACCAGGATGTAGGGATACAGGGTCATATAAACTGAGTATCCAAAGCAAAACAACTTTCATTTATCTTCTCTATTTTCCTTTGCTCCATTCAAAATAAATCCCAATTTTACAGAAAAACTATATGAAATTATACAGCTTGGAGGTTTTCCATAAGCAGACTGTAACAATATATGATAATATTCTGTTATATGAAACAAAGAGAAGATTAAAGAGTACATTTCAAATAGTCAATTCTTATGACCACCAACTACTGTATCTTAATGAATGCCAAGGAGAAGAAATCAAACTTTTGGCTGAAAAGCTCTACTAAATCTCACTAACTTCTAGCTCATGCTGGAAATTCCTCTAGACTTTCAGTTCCTATTCAAGCTATTCCAGGTGCCTCTGTTGTTATTCATTTGTCTACTACCCCAGTCTTGGAATTAACTGAGAGTCTGTGAGTATTTTGCAAGAATTCCAAGCAGTTGGATGGTTGGCGAGTTGCAAAGCAATGGCCTGATTGCACAGATGTATATTCCTTTAAGGGATTCCAAATAACCTGTCCACCTGGAAGGTGAAAGAAGATGCTGTTTCTATCCACACTGTGACATTAATACACATTTATCTTCTAGGACTAGGGCAGATCTTCAGGGATTGCCCGCTTCTTCTATATCTACAACAGGGAAAATTTATTTTCCTAGAAGATGATCTAAAGGTGCCATGATTCGGCTATTTTTTCTTTCTCCTTCCTATTTTTCAGTTTTTCTATTACCTGCAATAAGATGAATAGCATTCTCTTTAAAAAAAGCAGTCTAGTAGAGGGAATGATAAACTGAGCCACTAAACAATGAAGAGGAAAAAAGTATTGTGGTGCGGAACACCGGGCACTAAGTAACATTCTCAGAGCACCATTATCTGTCTCTATTGCACACACTACCACAATTCCCCTCAGCTGAAGACATACCAGAACAAAATTTATGAGACCCAGAATTGGCTGTCTACACTGCCCAGTCATTGAAAACCAGGGAAACCTTAGTTCTTAAACCAGATTTAAATATTCTGTTGCATTTAATGAGAACAGATGCCTTCTCTCCCTGAGCATTTTTTTAAAACATTACTGTGCCTATAGGTACATTTTTGTCTTATGGTGCAGTTTCTCACACTAGGCTGCTGGACTAGAATGAGAGTAATTTTTTAACCAGTTAGGCTGGTAAAAATTACTGAAAAAAAGATTTAAAAAGTTATGGAATGTAACATACATTAAGGGTTTGTAGGATAGGATATGCTTTTACATGTCACATAGCATGCTATAGCCTTTTAAACAACATAGCATTAGTCTGTACAACATCATCTTTATTAATTTCTAGCTCTCCTTTACAATATTCAGTTTATATTCATGCCACATCTCCACACTTTCTGCAATGCATTCTGATCTCCTCATGAGGCAGTATTGGAAGGCTTTGCCACATAATCTACAGCCATAGAATCACACAGTGGTTTGGGCTGGAAGGGACATTTGAAGGTCATTTAGCCCAAGGACCCAGGAATTGGCAGGGACATGTTCAACTAGATCAGATTGCTCAGAACTGTGTCTGAACTGAACTTGAATGTTTCCAGGCATGGGGCATCTGCCACCTCTGTGGCAATATGTATCAATGTTTTACAACTCTTACTGTAAAAGAAGGAAGAAAAAATCCATCTTTTGCATTATCTATTTTAGGAGAAAATCCAGACAAGTTGTGATAGGACATGATGTATTCCCTTAGATGAACAGTGGGATAGGTAGCTATACATCCACCAGCAACAGTGCTCTGGTGCACCTGTGTCAAATCTGCAGTACATACAGACAAAAAATCATAAGTGCCAAAAATCAAACAATGGCCTAACAGCAGGCTAATAATGATGAAATTGGGAGGAGAAAACCCCTGAGAGAAAAGCATCTGAATGACATCCTTTATTGTGTCATCTCCAAAGGAACAATAAAATAAGACTGTCCAAAAGACAATGCTCACAGCCTGCTTAATAACAGCATGGAAGGAACAGCAACAAAACCTTAGGTTAGTTGCCACTCTTAGAACCAGCTTGATTGTGAAAATGGAGAAGGCTTACATTGTCTTAGGTTAATAAAGGAAGCTATGGTTAGCATGGTACCCAGGCTATTGATTTGACCTTTCACATTTCAAAAGACTGACTACAAGGACACTGCAAGTCAGTGAAACTGCTCCTCTTCCACCATCCTCATTTTACTCCCACAAGGAACTGAAAGGAAAAAGCAGCTGGGATCCCTGGTCTCAATGTGAGCAGCCAGATGCACCTCAAGAGTAACTTCAGAGACTAGCTTCTAACAGCTGATGCTGGAAAACACTTGGAGAGCCAAGAAACTACAGGGGATAGAGCTGCTAAACTCCTAAAAGTCTCGGCCTGAGAAAATGCCAACTGAGATTTCTGAAAAGCTTATACAAGTTAAAGGCATTGTCCTGGCATCAGAACAACAGCTATCCACTAGTTTATTTCTAGTTGTTGCTCCAAAGCACAGACACAGAAAAACTCAATGAAGAAGTTAAAAAACATCACAATCAAACATTATTTGTTTTTAATCTTGTTTGAGTTTAAAAAATGTCTGAGTGCGATTGTCTTAAAACCTTTTTAAGGCAAATTAAATGGAAAATTTCAGCCTGAATGGTTATTCTTTGTCAAATTTATATGTAACTGAAAACAAGAACCAAAATATACCTGAATCAATATCAATATAATAACTGAAATTCTGTAAGTGGCGTAAGTGGTTAAACCTTAAGAGAAAGATAGGTTCTAAGGTAAGCTTTTATTAATGGTTATGTTTTTCAAGTACTTCAATACAAAAAGCAAACTGCCAAAAAATTGCAAAGATTCAGAAGGAGATTTTTAACTCACACACTCTAGCATTGCCTTCTGTAACAGATAGTTAATCAATGGAGCAAAGACCTAGCTAAAGCTGATGCACTTAAATGATAACTTCTCCTCCTGCACTGGAAGTCTAACTACAGAGATCACTTGACAGCTCTTGCTCAATTCACCTCAGCTGTCTCATCACTTTTAACCTATGTTTATGACAAAGCCCTTATAACTTTGATATCACAGAAATAACAGTTTTGGGTTTTCTGTACCCAAAAATTGTACCTTGTTAAACAGTGCACTGCTCTTCTTCTTTTTGTTAGAAAATCAATCAATCTGGGAAGTATGCAAGTATCTGTTCAGTTGCCAGAAATCCAAAGTATCTATCTCTGACACTGCTGACTCTTTAAAATGTGAACTCCATTTTCCTGTTATCTCTGCGATTACACTTGGTGGTATTGTCTTTTAGAGGAATGTGGTACATCGTCACTTTTCTGTCACTAGTATCAGAATTCACTAAAATTCTTTAGTTCTTCCCAGCACTACCTTGTTCTAGTCTTGGTTTCATGTAAAAAAAGACAAACGCAGGAATGATATTGACCTGTTGGAGCAAGTCCAGAGGAGGGCCACAAAAATTATTAGAAGGATGAAGCACCCCTTCTTCGAGGAAAGGCTATTTTCTTTCAGAGAATGGGTTTAGATTACATCTTTGCTGGCGGGGTGGCAAAGCAGTGGTACAGGGTACATACAGAAGTCAAGGGTGCCCCACTGCTTGGAATTGTTCCAAGGCCAGGCTGGATGGGGCTCTGAGCAACCTGGTCTATTCTGCTGATGGCAGGGGTCTGGAATGAGATGATCCTTAAGGTTCCTTCCAAATGAAATATTTCTAAGATTCCATATCACTCAAGTGAAGAGAATCATGGAACATACTCTCTCCAAGGCTATACCACTGAGTATACCACACAGTATAAAGGTAGAAGACTAATACTTCCATTTTGTTTGCTGCTTCTTGCTAATGAAACTAGTTTATATAACACATGCTGGAAAATATGCATTGCCTGACAGACAGACACATGCAGTTCAATTGGGGATGTATAATGTATTCTTCTGTCAGCAACATAAGGGTTTTTATTTAAATTTGGCTTCTTCAAAAGAACATGGCACAATGGTCTCTGCAACGAATACAGGGTGCCATTGTCTCTCCAGACTCTGATTTACTCAAATCCCAAATCCAGCCTTTTTATCAATGAGAAAAGGTATTTCTGCTAGCAACAGTAGATGGTACTACACAACGAATATACTTTACTTTTAGCAAGAAAATTTGCTGTCTCTGTGCACTAAATTGACTATACTTATTTTCTCATTTACAATAAGAAAAATTTGACATTATGTTATGATGAAGTACAACACACAAGCAAGCATTTATTCATAGGACCGGATCAAGCTACTAGATATAGTGGGGAACACCAACTGGGTACAACTGGAAAGCAATTCACTACCTAAATACCATAAGAAAACTGCAGAACATGAAAATTAGGAGATGTCTTTGTGTGATAGTTGTTGCATAATTACAACCCCGTATTGCATCCTCAGATATTCCAAACAAGCAGTCCAAAACTCAGTTACAATTCTTTGATTCCTGAGGGAAAACATGCCACTTTGATACTAAAATACTAGATCAAAAATAATGTTCACATTATGGATAAAATCATCCTCAAACAATTTGTTACCAAGATTTCAGAAGCAGGTCCCTGTTGGAAGAAATGGCTACTTGGGGGGTTCAAATCAGTAGGCAGGTAAGAGATCCTCCATCAGCTATTTGCTAATCCTATCACATGGGGTTTGTCAAAGAAAGAAAGTGCAAGGTTGAGGTGTACATCTATCATGCTTTTTTTTGTTTGGTTGAATTTACCTTTGTGTGTGAGTCGAAGCAACCTCTTGGCTGTTCCAACTCACATCCAGGCCCTACCAGTGCTCTGTTCAGCTCATGATGTCTCCCAGGAATAGAACTTGGCTACTGCGGAAAACTGACTTCCACAGACTCAAAACCCTTCCATGGTATGAATTGTTGTGTTTTCCAGCACAAAGTGGAATGAAAGTATAGATTATTACAAACATAGTCAAGAAGTGTTCAGGACTAAGCGCTCTAATTTTTAAGCAGCTTGCTGTATAAAGAATGTAACTAACCTTGCAAAACCCTTTTCCAACTTGTCTTTTTAAAAACCCTCACATAAACACTGTCATTAGCTGAGGTATAATAGGGAATCTAAGGAAGAATTTATGAAAATGTAAACTTTGTTTGAATCAAAATAGTTCCAATAAGCAGTTACACTAAACCACAATATCATGTGTCCTTTATATCCCATTTTAAAAGTACTGCAGAAAATACTTGGATGGCTTCAAAACTTTTAGGGTCACATAAAGTGGCAGGCAGCACAGGTGAAAAATAAAACTTGAAATTTCAAATCACATAAATAAGAAATACAGAAATTGCATAAAATAAACTAAACAGATTCCATACAAGCAAACCCCAGACATCAAAATTTAATCAATCACAATATGATCACCACATAATACTAAAGGCTGTACTTCATAATGTATAATGTCACAAGACCAGAGATTTTTCCAAACTGGTGAAGAAAATCAGCATGGGAAGCTATGCATGAGAACTATTTTTCTCCCTAGTTTCTCTCTCTCTCTCTCTTTTTTTTTTTTTCCCTATTTTATTTAGCAGCTGTGGTCAGCAACAGTGGCAGATTTTAAGTACACATAAGAGAGAAAAGTTAATGAATGGAATACAAATGAATAAAACCCACATTTGTGGTATTATTAATATAATTCCTTTGGATCTATTCAAATATAAGGCTAAGATCTAGAAACTGAACCTTCTATTTAATGAAATAGAACAGAATCTAAAAGGAGGAAAATCAACACATTTTCACTCTGAAACTCTTTTTGGTACCATGCAACGGAGTACTTCAAATATAAAAGGGTTACTTATTCTATAAGCACTGATTGTGCATATTTAGTCACTGGCACATTTTGTCTCCATCACCACATACAGAGCTTTAACACAGTCTTGTCTTTATGTCTATTATAGCAACTATTAGTTTTGAAAAGATGTCACAATCAGAAATAACTCTGCTGTAGGTCTTGTAAGATAACTTTTCTGAAACTTTCAGCTACAACAAAACAAAAAATAATCAATTACCAATTTCAGTTCATTAAGCAATAATAGTGAGAAAAACTTACAGCAAGTTGAAATGTACACACATACAGTTTTTTCTGCATTTGCAGACTGTTTGGAAATAACTTAAGGATTTTAAAACTGAGGTTAAGAGGATATTTAAAAGTTTTAAATCCCTTCCCCAAGCCAACATATTGCCTTTTCAAAATACCTTTGTTTCTGATAACTGTATTAAGAAAACACAATTATAATGACACAAGTGCCACACTGCTTAAGATTATGTAAGGTCTTCAATTACAAACTCGTGTTCTTATGCTTATAACTCAACAGCAAAAAGTATTCTGTGCCCCATATTGGATCAAGGTGTCTTCAAAAAAAGCAACATGAAAGATGGAAACATAATTCCAGTGTTAAGAACTACATGCGACTTGGAACTACTATTGTGTGCAGATTTCTTACTTCCTTCAAAGAAAATGGCTGACCCCACAGGAAACTAGTTTTCTTCAGAATTAAATAGAATCAATCTCCTAGAATTTAAAAACATTGAGTAGGATTTGGGGTGAAGCATTCCATCTTAAACCTGCAGGTATTATCTGACAGAGTATAAAGTAATGCAAAAGGGTCTGAAATACAGATTTACCTGAAGACCTCCCACATTTCTGCTGCTCCATGAAGCACATTAAAGATACATATAGGCATAAAGAACAAAATCATTCAGTTGAGAAAATGTTTGTAAAATAGGAAAGTTTTTGAGCCAAAGGTACAAGGACTATGGAGCTACACAATTCATGGTTTTGAGAGCTGAGGAACGTGACCCATATTAAAAAATAGACTTGTGTCAGCATGCAGAAATTGAGATTTTATTTTTCATACGACATTAACTTATGTTCAGGTTAACCTGACACCTCCCAAAACCTCTTTCAGTGTTCAAGAACAGACATTGCTAAGAGTAGCCTGGTGAATGGAGGAGGTAGGTGATCTACAATACCTTGCAGGGTATTGTAGATCTAGGCAGCCTTCTGAGTGAACTGTAAGATGTCAGGATGCTATACATCATTTAATGGAAACCACCTGTGCTCAACATTGTTTCATGTTACTTCAACACTGCATACTCTGTCGCATCTCCACAGTGTCTGCTTTCCTTCATCTGAAGTAAGCATGGAGATCTTTCCTGTCCTTAGAAGATTACTGTGTATTATGACAAGAAAGGTTCCAAAGCACTGTGTGATGTCTGCATAAAGGTGCTGGATTAATGAGAAATGTCTTCCTGTATGCTTAATTTTGTTTCAGAATATAGCTCAGATCTTACTTTGCTTCCAGTGCCAGGGCAATGATGCCTGCAGCCATAGGTGCAGAGGCTGAGGTTCCAGTATGGCTGTCCGTGCAACGCTGCCTCAGGTCTGTAGTAATCTGGAAGAAATTGAATGTGTGAAATTAGAACACAAAATCAGAAATCAGAGCATTGATGAAACTTCAAGTAAAAACTTGAAACTTCATTTTCATTTACTTGAATGAATCACATGTATGTGGAGGGTATTTTCTTCTTTAATTGCAAGGAAAGGAAGATACATGATATTGGATGTTCTGGACTTGAAGTCACTCATGAATTTAGACAGTGTTTTCTGTATTGCTCCACAGCAATAAATATTGCTCCACTTTTAAACCAGAAAAATATGCTAAGGGGTTGTAAACTGCACAACTGCAATTCTGCCCCTCTATTTGGATTTACAGATGACTTTCCCTCCAAGAATCTGAAAGTGCTTTACAAAGAGAAAAGAATTAAATCTTATATACAGACTGCTTATGCACATTTTAGAGACTATATAGAGGTATAGAGGGTTTGATTAGGTTGCCTGAAGTCACACTGGAAGTATGTGACAAAAGAGAATACAGTTTTGCTCACGCTAAGTACCCTGTTTAATCTTTCATTTACTCCTTATGCAATAAATCACAAGAAATTAAGCAGTAATTAATTGGAAAATCCTGATGTTGTAACAAATTTGGCCCAGTCATCACCAGCCAATTAGATGTTTTCAGTTTTAAATTGTTACGTCTTATGTATAGATAATTACATACTGCACATATTTTTGTATGTAATCTAAATGGATGTATAAACTGTAATGTGCAATATCAATTAGTCACACAGCCTTCTACTTACTGTTAGGATGTTTCTATCCAGTAATGAATTTTAGACAGATGCTTTTTGTAAGAATATAATTCACCCACAAAAATGTGTTTATTCTAAATCTTACTTCTTTCTGGCAATGTCAATCTAAAGTGATTCTACTCTGTGCTTGTCTTCCTGAAGAAGTGGCTCTTCCCAGGAGCAAGGCAGCAGAGGTAGGATGTCACTACTACCTAGCAGAAGCTCAAGCAAAACCCATGCAGACTGGATAACAGCTGTTTGAAGACAGCAGTCCACAGCAGGGAAACCTCTATGAAGGTGAATGGCCTGTGATGTCAAAACTTATTCTGAAAATTTCAGTCACTGCAAGATATAAAATATCTTCCCTGATAGGCAGAGGAGAAGTTGTTTACATAACACTTTATCTAAGCACATGGAATTATTTGTTCTAATTTCAGTATTGAATTATTGTACTGTATTGTACCAGTATTGTACTTCATTTCCAACACAGATTGGCACAAAGATGGAAGGAGAGGATCAGAGGATCAAAAAATCATAAAAAAAGCACAAGGGCATGTAAAAATGCCTGTCTAGTTTTGAAACCTCAAGGTACATGAAACGTGATCTGAAAAACCGGATGCATCTCAATTGAGCAGAATAAACACAAACGCATGCAGGAGGTATAGGTTTCACACTTGATATTAGCCATATTCCGTATGTTACATGATTTGTATAAGGCTGATGAAAACTCTCACAACATGTAAGTATATGCAAGTTAACACAGAAGATTTCTAACAAAACCAAGAAAATGTTGAAAACAAATAGGGAGCAAGTGAAACAAAATGGAAGCTTCTAAAAATTGAAAAATACATATGAAAGCATTTATAATGTCAGATCCTTAAAAAAATCAACTTACTGGGTTTCTTGATTAATGAAGTCTAGAAAGAGCTTTTTTGCCCTCTATAATTTAATTTTCCTCATTGATGCACACTTGGTTAAATAATTTCTTCTATCTTTCATTGGCTAGAATTTGAAACCCCATAAATAAAATGTTCATGTAATTTCCTTCTCTCTTTCCCTCTTGCCTATCAACTGTCTATTCATTTAGATTATGCAAACTGCCAGTGTTGGGAAAAGCTTTAAGCACAGAAGTTGTATAAGTGCTGTGACAATATTAAGAGATTGAACTGCAGCAGGAACAGCCCTAACACTGCACTGCCTATAAGCGCAAATTGAAGTGGTGATTTTCCAGGTAGAATTAAGATGTCCAAGTACTAGATGATGACATGCACCCAGAGACATATAAGATACAGGTATCCCATTTGGAAAATACTGGTCAGGGCTGTGGCAAGGAGCAAAAGGAAGGGCAGAAAAAAAGAGAGGGAGAAAAAGGAATTGATACATGCTCATGTCCTTTATATCCTGGTACTTCATGCCCTGCATAAAAGTGGTGCAGCGGGTGCTTTCCTTGGAGGACCAAAGGCAGCAAAGCATCCAGGAGTTCAGGTACAAAAAATCCTGTCAGAGCAGCTTTTTCCTAAGGGACAGTCTCTGTCAATACAGTGAAATGCACAGTGAACTGTGCTATCCTTGTTTCTCACCCTCTGGGAGAGCATCCTTCTAGATTGATTTAACTATCCTGTTGCTACAGATATGAAGCACAATAAGCCGTGAGGTCTTTTTAATTGGCAACATTGTTCCCCTTGTTCTAAGTGGATACTGTGGCACTAATTTGAACTACAGACCCTAATCTTGCTTTCAGCAGACACTTCAGCCGAAAATGTGTTGAGAAAGCTTTGTACATGTAAATCCCATTTTATTCAAAGGAAGTTACTGACAGAAGCTGAGATGTGTAGGTGTAGATTACCTCCAAGATCTAACGCATGTTTTTCAGCACTACGGATTCACTGTGAGAGAACTGTTGCATTTACCCCATGAAGAAGGAGTGCAAGATCACCAAGAGCTGAGCAAATTTCACGAAAAAATGGTGCCCAAATTCCGGAGCAACATAAAACCATCATCAATCACAATAAAATGATGTGGTGTTTGATAGCACCATGAAGCATTAGAGTATATTAGGAGACTTTCTGATTTTTAGGGTGGGGAGAAGGAAGAATTTAAAAATTCTTTCATTGCATATGACACAACTGCTGATCTGTGAAAGTGCTGATCCAACTGCCCAGGAAAAGTCCATGCAGTATTTCTAACTTCTAAATAAGTTGAATCAACTAGGTTTGATTGAGACAATGACAATGTTTCTGGTACTTGCCTAGTTTAATCAACATGAAATTAGCCACAGACACCCTGATGAAATGCAGATAGAAATTATAAAAATCACTGCAGTGCACTGTAATACCTCCCATATGCATTGGTGCAAAGTTTTCAGATAAACTAGGCATTTATTAAAGGAATAACATCTAGACACACTGTAACAGTTTTATAGAAGCAACTTGGTCTAAGCAACTGGCTTTCTGAAGGAGATGCCATTTTTGCACAGTCATTTTTATGGTTGAATCATCAATCTTTCCACAGTTTTAGCAACTGGGAAACTGATTAATAAAGTGAAAAATGGGATTTCTCTTAGCAGAGAACAAACTCATGTACCCTCTCCCAAGCCTCTGCATTTCTTTGTATTTCCTATTTCATCACGAGTTTTCTGAACTGATTGAATTATTTTTTACCTTCTGCTACAGTTCTTCAAGACATATTGATTTCTGTGAATCTGTGTCCCTAGAAGTGAAAAAGTTTTAACAAAATATCTCTTCTACATTCTACACAGCCTATGCATCGTATGTACTCTGAACAGAAGATGCCACATTGTGTCCTGTGATTAACTTGTGGATATCTGGATAACCTGAGTGAGTTTTGGAAGGAGAGCAGGCTTTTGTATTTTAAGAACTGGCAAGGGACAGAAGGGGCAGTTTTTTGTTGTTTCAGTTCTGATTAGAGCAGAAATTTATCAACAAGAAGAGAAAGAAAATTAACAGACAAATTGCTATTTATCAGAAGACAACAAAACAGGTGGAACATTAAGTACCTATTTTCAGGTTATTTGCAGGAGATATGTAATTTAATAGGCTTATAAATTGTATCTATGAAGAACTGTCTGATGTCAAAATCTTAGTGTGTTATGAAATCATTTGAAAAACAAATTCAAAGGAAATGCATTTGTGCAATATGTTTGATAAGTGAAAGAACCATATAGATAACTGTATTATGTGGTGCTCCACCTATCCTAGCCACATGGTCCACAGGGGGGAAGCTACCTTTAAGCATAATCCTATGGTATTCAAAGAAGAGAATATGGTATAGCAAGGGACTAATTTGAAAAAATACCTTTACAACTACATATTAGTAGCCAATACTTCTGTGTTCACTGAGTTATGAGAGGTAAAATCTATAAAGAAGTATCATTTTAGTCTTTACCTACTGTTGATTTGTCTCTGTCCCACAGTGCGAGTTTCTATGCCTGTAACTATGCCAGCACTTTGCAGCTGCACTTGAAAACACCTAAAAGTAACTCCAGTTCTCTTCCGTAAGAGTCTATGTAAAAGGCTATCTATCTATTTTAGTATATCCAAAGGGTGGAAACTTGGTTGATAAGAGGCTAATTATCACTGCAATAAAACTCAGTACAGTATAAAGTCAAGTACACTCGGTGTA
>VYXD01011662.1:13056-27991 GCA_013397195.1 Hylia prasina | reverse complement strand
AAAAAAAAAAAAAAAGGTTTTGTAAAAGAACTTCTCAAGAAGATGTATACAGAAAAATGTCCTACTAATAACAGTCTGTCCTTTTTCTGCTGTTGTTTCAGATGGTTCTGCGCACAAACAGCAGTATAACATCATTTGTCCCATGCAATAAAAGCCTTTTCACTGCAGGGTATGACCGTATTATTAGTTTGTTTGTACAGATAATGTGTCTATTTCATTATATGTATACTTATGCTGCTGTGCTACTAATGAACAACCAGCTGCAGAAACAGGGATTTGAACCATTTTTGGCCACAAAACAGTGAAAACATGCCAATGGATGTTAGAAATTCTGCATTTACAACTTAAAAATCATGAACATCAATTTAGATGTTTAATAGTAATGGCAGGGCTTTAAAACTAATAGCCATTTGCATCTGGATTTACGTTTTCATGCTAGGTTTCTTTTGGTAAACAAATTATGGCAAACATTTCTTTAAGACTAATGTCTCCTGCAAATATGTAAAGGATCAATATGTTGGTTATTGCAATAAAAGGTAAGTACCAGATGCATTGACCAATGGAAAGAGTATTTTCTACATACAAAGTAAGAATTGCCATTCCTCTAATGCATTGCAATAGTGCATATATAAGAGCCCAGCTGTTCACAGAAAACAACAGCATTACCTTCAGATCAAAAACATGCTAGACATCTTGTTCCTAGAAGTTATTTGGCAAAGCAAATGGCAGCCATAAAAACAATTTAAAAAGCAACCTCCAAACTAATTTCAACACCTGTATTCAGAAGAAGTCTGGAGCTCGTGCTATGTGAGATAGATGGTATAGGGGCTACAGTGGTAGTCGTAGGTAGACAGGTGGACTGGCTGATCTTGAAGGCCTCTTCCAACCTTGATGATTCCATAATCTTATGATCCTATGAACTTGACTAAAATAATTTGTCAAGTAAATAAATTCTGGTTTACCATGTGGTTTCCAAACACACTGCTTTAATTCAGCAGTCCCAATCATGCTTAGGAAAATTCAAACTTGTTAGTAACTATGCCCAACAACTGAGTAAAGCAAGGGCATTAGCTGTTCTACTCTGTGTGAATGTTATTCACAGTTCGTATAATTTAAATAAAGACAGTGAAATAACATTTGGACTGTGTTACAAACACACATGCAAGGCACTATGTAGCTTTTACTGTTTATCTAAATCTATAATTGGTCATCTGCCAGGTGCCCAAGGCTATCAAGACAAAAAGTCAAGCCTTGAGATGTCAAGAAGCCATGTGTCATTTATTATCTAAAAACAAAGGTGCATTTACAAATCACATGGACAGAACTTGAGCAAAACTAAAAGTTAGTAACTCTTCTGTAGAAGAGGCATAGACCTCTTGAATGGATGTCCAGTAAAGTATGCTCAATATTTGTCTCATGACATTAAAATTTCATTCCTTCCCCTCTAAGCATAGAATTGTTCCTACTCTTCCACTTGCAATGACAGCTAGGGACTGCCTTCTATAAACTCTGCATGGTGCCCATAATTCTGCACTTGTGCATGTCAGTGCACCACATCAGACCACTATGAAAGATTCTTCTTTTTTCTACTCTACTTTCTTAAATTGCATGTAATATCATTAAAAAAAAAAATCAACTGTACCATTATGCAAAAGAAAACTATTTCACTGATGATTGTGACTTGCTATCGGCCCAGTCACAGTCCAATTTTCTAGTACATTTTCTGGACAAAGCCAGTGTGTTCAACAGACAGCTAACCTTAAATGAAATGGACTCAGGTCTTTTACAAGGAGGCCCCAAGGCAGAAATTGCATTTGTAAAAGCATAAAAGAATAATCTTGGGGCATTCTGGCTTTTTTTTTTCTGCTAATGACTCCTTTTCCTTGGTCAGCAAGTTGCAAGCAGGTAAGTGATACAAAAGCTCCTTTTGTTTTTTCCCATTCACCAGCATGGACAGCTTAAGTCTGCCAAGAATCAAAGCCAGTATGAACATACTCATAATGACATCTGCAGAATTTCCTTATATATTACAGAAACTTCCCCTGTTCCAAGTGTGTGTGTTTGTGTATGCACCACATCTTTATAAGTGAAAGAATTAGCAGTACTGGCAGGGACCTTTATAAGGTAGAGGTCTCCACACATGTATCTAAAGACAACCAGCAGTCCCACACACTTTGAAGTTGCTTACAGCACTCTTTAAAAATACTCTAATAAAAACAGTTTCCACCTACAAGATGTAGTATGACCCAGTGGAGTAAATTTTAATCTATTTTAAACACTATTTTATAAAGTTCAGACTTTACATTCATTCACTGCTTTACAAGTCAAGTTACTTTAATCCAGCCTGTGAATCTTGATTATTTCCAGCCAAGGAATCAAGTGCCCCAATATCCCTCTCTGCCTCTGGAGTTAGTTACTGTTTTGATAAATGTAATTTTGATAAATCAAATTTATAAAGGAAGAATGAAGTAAATGTCAAGGAGCAGAAAAGGCAGAAGACAGAAGAGCTGACCTGGAGTAATTAAGAGTTACAGGTGTGGTAGCCAGGGAGCAGGAATTTAGCCCCAATATGCTGGAAATTGCACACTGATGAGCAGAAAACAAACCATAAAAATATAAAATGGAGAGAGAAAGAATGACACTCTATCCATACCTAGAGCCTAAACATTTAATTTCCTCTATTCTCCCCAATACTGTCCTAAAATTACTTAATGTTTCCAAGAACAAAACCTACTGCCAGAAAGTGAAATTGATCCTGAAGTGGAAGCTGGAAAAAGTAGCCCATGGCATGATCTCTTCCTTAAAAACTAATTCCTAAAGAGGAAATGTTCATAACTGAATGTGCAGAACAGTGACCAATATTCTGGAGACCTAAAAAACCTACTATGCAGGCATGGTTTTTAGATACAGCATAGTACAATCACTGTAGTGCCAGGCATCAAGGATCAAAGCATCCTGAGAAGTGCACCTGTGAGATATATCCCCTTTCTTCCAGTTTCTGCTGATTTCTGCACACTCTAGGATCTGGACGCTGCTGCCCTATGCAGAGAGACACAGCACTGCCAAGCTGTTCACTGTCAACATTTTGCTTTTTACCAGTAGCAGCTCTTAGCTCCTGCCGAGTTTCTACCAGTCCATTTAACCTCTTATCTGGGAATGAAAAATAGTCTGGCACAACATCCTTAAAAGACTCTTTTGTATAGTGCACACCACTGAACTCGAAAGTAGCATCTCTTCAAAAACAGATAACAGAAAGCTGAGAATCCGAGTCAGCAATTCTGATGTTCAACCAGAAGACAGCCAAACAGATTTTTTTTTAAACAGTCTTAGATATCAAAAGCAAAAATTCATGAGCAAAAGAAAACATTTCTCAGGCCATTAATTCTGTTGAGATATCCACACTTTCAGAAAAATTAATGTGTGTGCATCAATTTATTAAAAATGATGGTACCTGTGAGGAAATGAGTAACGAGCCAAACAAGTATGCATGAATAAAGATGCATGTTTGGGAGAATGGTCAAAAATAGACACCTGTGTTTTTATATTAGAAGTTATGTTTTTACTCTTAGGAAAACTAGGAAATAAAATATTTCCTGTTGCTAGAACACAGAAATATATATTATACATGTAATATATATGCAATGCAAAAATATATCACTACCTACAAAAAACAATGATTACCTTATATTGTTGGAAAGGGAAGTGGTTGCTAAGAAAGGTTACTGGCTACTTCTGAACTAGCTTCTTAATTAAGAAAATGAAAGCAAAAATAATTAACCATGCTAAAAAAAAGGAAAAACATATTTTGTTATCTCTTAGGATATGATACCTTTGAAATATTGAAGCTATAGAACATTTTTATGTGCATATAAACCCCATATTAAATAACCAAAATCACCTACGTATTTACATACCAATTATCAGGATATATAAGTGGAACAACTCAATGTGTAGGCTTCATGTAGTGTACTTTTTACTTTACTCTTCACTAGAAAAGCAGTTTAAACAGTTCCAAGATATTCCCCGCTGAGCTATAATTAGTGCAACCAAAAGAACTGTTGGCTGAAACCTGAAATAGGAATATTGGAATGAATTTCTTATTTACCTAAGTGAAACAGAGCTAGCTCAAGGACTGCATGAATCACAGTTCTGATTGTGGCTCTTCTACAGTATCATTACTATTGTTCCCAGGATAAACCATGTTGTATATTGCAAACACAATGTGATAACACAAGAGCTTGCATTGCCAAAATTTCTGTTGTACAATGAGTCTCTTGTTAATCAGAGGTGAAATTGTCCCTGCATGCAAAGCCAAAACAAACAAGCAGTGCACAGGAAAGCTATCAGTGTGAGAACTGGATATGTGATTGATGTTATAGACAAACACCCATTATGTGGGATGGGTTCAGGCAGTTCTCATTGCTTTTATACTACTATATGATTAATCACTCTAGAAAGGAGCCCAGGGCCACTAGGTCCACACAGCTGTTGTTTCACTACTTACATCAGACTCTTCCTTGTGGAAAACTTCAGGTTCAGAGATCTCTGTTGAACTCTGGGTTTAACAAAAAGAACCTCCTATTTTCTGCAAATTTAGCTCTTTCCAGTAGACAAGGAGGAAAATATGGCTGCTTCAATTCTACTTGTGCAGACTGAGGACTTAATTAACTTTGTGCAGTTTGTCTCTTATAGCTTTCATTTAAGAAACAATGTAGAGGCTGCGTGTAAAGTCATTGCTCGCAGAGTTTTGTACCTTAAACTGATAAATTTCCTGCACAAAAAACTTCGGACACCAAAATTCCAGTGATTTCCATTCCAGAAATCTCTTTTTTTCCTATGTGACATATAGAAGTACATAGATATTACTGTTGCTCAAATATATGAGTGAAGAGTATATGTGATTTGCTCACACAAAGAAACCAGATTCATGTTTCAAAAAGGCAGACTCTGAAATCTATATACTTCAGTGTATGGAAAGAGATTCATTTGCCAAAGTTGCTTTTCAGTATTGTTTACTCAAATTAAGATTTACTGCACAAAAAAGATGGCAAAGTTTTTGGTGGTGGTTTGTTGTTGTTGTTGTTGTTGTTGTTGTTGTTGTGTTTTTGCTTGTTTGTTTGTTTGGTTGGTTGGTTTTTTTATGTTTAATATATCACCCGTTTCAGGGTGGGCATCCAAAATCAGAAGCAGAACTTTGTAAAGTCCAAAACCAGCAATGCTACTCTGGCTTGTTTCAACAGTTTCCATGCATGTGTGAGATGCGATGAGGTAACCAAACAGTTTTGGTTTCCACTTTGTGACATTGTAAGGAAAATGGCCGTTTTGAGTATATTTTCCTGTAACTCTCATTACAAATTTTCCTATCTTTCAGGATTTTTATATTTCAATGAATGTAATGTAAGAGCATTTCTGATATATTAATTCTTTCCTTGGATTTTTTTTTGTACTACATTCTGACTATCTGTGAAAAAGCTAATTTTTCACAGAAAGCAAGGGTGAGAAATTTTAAGTTTAGCTTTGTGTGGGGAGGAAAAGGTTGAAAAATAGGAGATTGGTGAGGAGAGAGAAAAGCAAGTTGTTTTTAGTATTGTTTTTGCTCAGAGACCAACCTTGCACCTGGGAGATGTTAGAAAATACTCAGTGAGAGAATTCACGTATTTGTGTTTGCTTTGGGTTGTTTTCTGTCTGCTGAAGAAGAAATGAAATTTTCTTAGTGTAGATAACAGGATGTTGTTAAAGACCTAAAAGCATTCTTCCCGTAGGCTGGGGGTGTCTTTGAAAGGGGGGAAGGGTGATAAGAAGTTCTGAAGTTGTAAAACACAGTCTGGAGAAGACTTATGCATGCTCCAGGCTCTTTGAAATGTAATGCAGGGCTCAGGCCCTGCTAAAATGAGCTTAGCAATGTATGTATATCCTTTTGTTTCTTTGTAATCCTCCAGCCAGTGAGGTGACGGAATAAATCTATTCTTTGCACTTCAGATGAGGGTCCTGGCTATCTTGGTGTTAGCTGCATATTTTTTGTTCACACGCTTTGTTCGCATATTTCCCAAACAAAATAAAGTGTACTGTATCAAAGTTCATCCAGGTATCACTGAGCTACCCATCATTTACTGGAAGGCAATATTCTGAATTCTACTTTGTTTGAATGCAAAATGTTGCTAATTGTGTTGCAACAGTAGAGCAAAGGATTACCATTAGTAGCCTAATGATGTGTTAAGGTTATCACATAACCTCATTTTTGCTGGGCATACATGATTTGTAGAAAACTACATATCAAGTTTAAATCACATCTTCAAAGTCATTAAGGCATCTGAGATATATCAGCCAAATATGCAAGGTAGTCAGACCTAGAAAATAGGCTTATTGGTAAGAAATAAAGGAAGGTGGACAAACTTTGCAAAGTGGTGGTGTAGAAAGTTTAGGGCTATGCAAGATAATCAATTGGGAATGAGCTGCCCTAAAACAGTCTGTCCATTGGATTGGTAAGTAAGGTCTACATGAACCTGTCCAGGGAATAGGGAAGCAGTACTATGCGAGCATAGAGAATGCTAAAACTTGCATGCCCAATTCTGGTATCCACACTGGAAATAATGCCAGAAAACAGAAAGTGTTTCAGAAAGAACCAGAAGAATGAAGTCTGATTTGGAAATTCTGACTAACAGAAAGAAACTCAATATACAAAAAATTACTCTTAAGATTGCAGAACAGATTTTAAAGGACAGTAAGTGGCACCTGCATTACTGGACAAAAAGTTAGCATGCAACATACACTTTAGAGTTTCAGCTAAACCTGTGAAGTTTTTGTCTGGTAACTTATTTTATGCAGAGAATTGTATTAGAACCAGACTGTCTGGCTTCTGCAAAGATGTGATGAGCCCTGCAAGAAATCAGTAATGAAACGAAAGAAAATTAGTATTATTGTAACATCAAGGTGGGAGTGGAAGTGATTGTATGGGAAATAATATAGGCTCTGCTGGACAAACATAGAGGTCAAAGAAGTTATGAGAAAAGTATTCTAAGGATGAGGTTGGGAAATAAAGTTATTAGGTATTTTGACCTAAAAGAGAAATAGCATCTTAGTGAGTCTAGTAATCACCATCACCTGCACTCAAGAAAAGAATTCAGGCTGGAAGATGTGAAGAAGCACTACACTAATGAGCAAGGAGATGGACAGACTAGTTTTTAAGTGATCTGTGTGTGTGGCATGTCTATCACATCTAAATGAAGTTTGAAAGGAGACTGTTCTAAAAAAATCAGAAACAAAAATGGAGGGAGGGAATTTATACCCAGGAACAAATAGGCAGAAAACTGCACATGAGGAAACCCTGTTGTAGCTTAGAAGAAAATCTCTAACCAATAGATGGCCAAAAAATGTTTTCCCAACAGAATCAGAAAGGAAAAAATTCTGATTTGTTCTAGAACACGAAATGCTCAATGTATTTAAATGGCACAATGCCTGCGTGGTAGAAAGCTGTACTGGATGACCTATGCTGTCATTTCCTGTCTTATGTCCTGTGTTCTAGTTCAATTTATCCAAAAGATCATTTGGTCAAAATCTATAATAACTCCACTGTAATGTGGAGTTTTCCAACACTGTAAGATGCCCCATAAACACAGCAAAAGAGGCATTTTACAGTGGAAATGAAAGTAAGAGACTTAGATGAGTAATAAGCTATATTATTTGTAATAGTGAAGGCTGCTACTGCCTTGCAAAGACATGGACATGAAATTTCAGTTAAGACTGGCCCTTCCCAAAAGATTTACAGAAACCAGAAAATAATAGATGGATCAGGAAAACAGGGATATTGATGAACCAACAACTGGATGAAATTTTACTGATTGTGCTTGTGACAAAACACAGGTGCAGATGATAAATGTTAGAACTATGAATATCAAGCCAATGGTGCTATGTCTTGTGAAATCAGCAGAAAGAAATGATAAACTATTGAAAGACTTTTTCAAGTTCTATTGTGTAATCAGCATCCACCTCTACTACAGAGACAAAGTTTAACTCAGTATCTTGAAGCATATGTATGTATATATCTATATCTATATCTATCTCATCACATGTTCAGACTTTAATGTTATAAATGCAACCAGGACTATTGTATGTATGCAAATTATATAATAGATAAATGCCAGGACCTAACACTAGATTACATCAGCATACTGCAAGTCATGTTTTCTGAGACCATTCCCAAGCACTAATTCCTCTGATTGATTTTCAACAAGTATTTTTTGCCAACTAATTGGAAATGTGCAGGAGGTCTCATGAATACAAAACATATCATATATCCATATATGATCACAGACATGCATAAACACAGGTATGTGTTATTTAGACTGAAACAGCAGCTGTACAAGGTGAAAAATTACGATACACAGTTTAAAAAATAATTTTAAAAACCTGCTGTGTATCACTTGGGATGTATTAAAAAGCAGCCATTTTGACAAGTTTGACTAGAAGTCTTCCTGCTGTAACTTCTGCCTTTGTTTTCTGAAATGCAACTCCCTGGCAAAGTAAAAAAGAATAATTCCTCTTGGTGTAGACGACACATCCTACTCAAATGATGCAGCATCATGATGACAGGACAAATAAATAATAGAAACATCTGTGGTAGAGCACTTGGAGCAAACCTTTGCCTAGACATTTGCAAATGATGAGCAATCTCTCTCATTTTGGAGCAGAAACAGATAGTAATGATGATGATGATAATAATAAATGTGAAATATTTCTTCTTGATGTCTCCTTCCCTTTTTTCCCTCACTCTTGCATGTAGGTAGGATGCTTGTAGTGACTTTAAGAGAGCCTTTCTGTTCCCAGCAAGCATTTTGAACACACTGCAGCCAAAGTTGTTCAAGAGAGAGAGATGAGAAGGAGCAGTGATGATGGGAGGGAAGGCAGGAAGCTGAGTTTGTACAAGAGGTTCAGCCCACAGCATCTGGTCATTAATGTCCATCAAATATTTTGGCTTGAGTCCAGCTCGCTAAACAGAGTGGTGTCATAGCAATAAGATGAATGCCCCTGTGCCAAAAGTTTCCATGCAGATTTCCCTTCTTCTTCACTCTCTTTAGGTTATATTAAGGATGACCTGACCAGTTGCTGATTTGTATTTATTTCCTTATGTGTACTACAGAAACAACATAAGGCACGTAATTGGTGAGACACCGGAGAATGAGATAACCAGCTCTTTGAAATCCTTCAACATAAAACATCCACAGTGGTCAAATATCCAGAAACTTGACTATTAGGTCTTTGCCAAACAGCAGTAAGAGAACAAGTCTGCATATCTGAAATGCTTTCCTCTCCAAATGATGTTGACACTATTGCAGAATACCAAGCTTATTTGTATGAATAGAAAGAAACTAGCCTGAAAGCTGCATGGAGGAGCCAGGAATCAGCAAGCTCAACTCCATCAAGTGCTTACAGCATTGTGCTTATTGACTGTGAGACACAGACAGGCATCTTAAAAATGTAAATAGATTTTATATTTATGAATCAATGAAGACTTTTGTGTTCCCCATTTTGTTCCAGATTCAGCACCATCTCATTACCACAATCGTGTTATGCAATGCTAAGCCAGTTTGTTCTTGAGCACAGGGTGGCATGTGGCATTACATACCTAATCTTTCCTTTAATATGTTAATTTTGGATATACCACTGTTTGTTTGATTGTTTTTTCATTAAAATCGTGCATGATTACAATGGATTTTTTCTTGGATTTTTTCTAGGTCTACAAATTCTAATGCATTAGTAGTTAAAACACAATGACCTAGAATTTTCCACACTTACGACTACACTATTTTCAAGAAAAGGACATTCTCAACTGAAAGCATGATATAAAGGGAGCTCTATATTTGCACAGGAATTGTTTGATAGTAAAGTATCCAAGGTGTCTCTTTGAACTTAATTATACAAATTTATAAAATTAAACTAAATACTCTTAAAGATGACATAAAACCATAGTACTTGTGAAAGGTTTAAAAATTGGTTTCCTCTTCCATTACCCTGGTCCTGGGCAGAACTTTTAGGTATATTTAACTTACAAGATCATTCCATAAATTAATTTATTCCTCAGTAGCCTCTCTTTAAATAGATCTGTCTGTTTCAATTCAAGGTATGTATTGTCTCTGTGTAATTCTACAGAAAAACTATGCAGTTATTTTTATTATTTTCTGCAGGATTTGAAAGATGTAATCATATTAGATCAGAAGATTTAAAAATAATAGTTGTGAAACACACAGCATAAGCTGTTAATTGGAATAGCATGTGCTTAAGAAAAATCAGGTGCTTTTTTCATGAAACCCAGTCTCTCAGGAAACTGAACAATGGATGGCTCTTGAATACATTTAATTTTTACACAATGACTATAATAAATTTAAAATAATAATAGAGTTTGATTATGCTCTAATCAAAGTTATTATTCAGCACTACCTTTGATTTTCCTAATAAAACCAGCCAGATATAATTTCCTTTTCAGATGTTTTTAAAAATTCTTGGCATTTCCCTTTGCTGTTCCATTTAAAAATTCTGAAATACAATTGTGTGGGTACATGCATAATAACTAAATAATACTGATCTTCAAACTTTGTGTAGGTCTGAAAGAAGGTTTTGCCAAATTTTCCTGCACTGATTTGTCGTGGGTAAACCAGAATGTTATTCTATTCCATAGCCCAAAATTGTTACTGTCTCTTTGAGACCTGGTGACCAGAAAAGGAACAGTGAGGTCGGGGCATGTGCTGATCCTTTTTAAAGGTTGGGGGCATTCAGGAAAAAGTGCTCTTTTTCTTTTGTTCTTGTTGTTCTTGCTGATGAGATAGCACAAGGCAGACAGCAGCTGCACCACCAAGCCAAGAAAAATAGAACAGTCCCCGCTCCATAAAGTCACCCCAGCCTGCCAGCAGTGCCTGGTCAAAGCAGGAGGGCATGGAATCCAAGTTGTTCAAGCCGGCTGCCCACATTTTTGCCAAAGAGAAGGCAAAGTCTCTCCGCTGTTGATCTACTTCCAGCCTCCAGGGACTCTAGTTTTCTTTCTGTTTTGTTCTTGTTCCCTGTTGGTTGATATTTGAGGGAAGAGGGAGATTTTTAATTCCAGAAGTTCGGTCACTGCGCTGTTTTTCTCTCTTTGTTCTCTCTTTCCATCCCAGGTTGTCTGTAGAGGGAGCCATCCTGGGGGTAACAGTTGTCTGCCATTTTCCCTTTGTATCTCCACACACGCCATCCATGGACAGTGCCATCTTGCAGAAGGGTTTCTCTGCTGTATTTGCTTTTCTTTGTTTCTGGAGAGTCCATGAGGAATCCATGAAATTCAGCAACACTATAACTACTGATTATTGCTGTTATTTTTTGCCTGTTCCTGTTGCATTTTTAATGACTGTTTTAAACTGTTATTTTTTCACTTATGTCTTCTTGCATTCATCTCCCCTTATTGGTGAATGGGGTGTGGTTAAAACTAAAAGGGGAGGTAACTAATTTTGTAGTGTCTGCCTCCTTTAATTGTCTTAAATCAAGGTACAATGTTACTTTAATTTACTCCACAGATGCAGTCCTAGATGTTATACTGTTGTTGTTCAGTTCAAAATTTCTGAAAAAAGGAGAGTAAGGATCCGTAGACAACATAATAAGCATTTTTGTCCGCCTATTATTATTGCACAATTATTGTGACTCCTTAGGGAAAGCTCTATTTGGCTGAATATGTAATCATGATCTTGAACAAGCCCATTTCTAGAATATTCTGTTAAAGAAAATTCATCTTTTCTTCTTCCATTTGCCTCATCTTTTAAAATGATACAGCTTGTGACAGTGTAAGGAAATGTAGAAAAAGTACCTTTATCTGAATACAGAAAGACATGATTTATTGAAAAGAAAGAGAACAGGTTTATATTGAAGTAATTCTTGGTCTGGAAACAGCCTAACAGGGAAGGTGCTAATTCCAACATACATTTACAATCTTTCAGCCTATATTATATTTTAAAGAATTAAAGTTAGAGATTAACCTTAAATGTTTTGTATTTCTTATCAGTATATTTTTATGTATGTTTTAAAAAGGACTTCTATTTAGTGAGTAGAAATGAAGAAGCTTTTGTAGTCACAGACAGATAAAATATCCAGATATACGGAAATATGTAGATCTATTCAATTCTTCATGGGCAACTTCAGGCAGAAAAAAGTTTGATAAAATGACATAAAAAATAAATTGTAAAAATAATAATTTTACTTGTATCAAATATGATTTCTCTTGTTTCTCAAAAAAGTATACCAAACTTTTTCTGCACTGTTATCAGAAAACGCCTACCTCAGAAAATTAAATGCTGTGTTTTTGCTATAGACTGGTGCTTATGTTCCATACTGAACAATGTGCTGGTAAAATAAAATTCATCTGGGTTCAGTGTGTATCTTCTCATATTACTGCTATAATAATAACAGTGGAACAATAATGTTTGTAGGCAAGATCTATGCTCTTGGCAAGTTATTCCACATATTTATCCCCATTTTGAGAACTTGAGATTTCAATGAGGAAATGACTAAGTCCTTCTGCTATAGAAATTCAGGATGAACTTTTCCCAGCTGTCTTCCATACATGAAATAAGGCATTTAAACAAACACATACATGTGTTTAAACATAAAACTTTCTTGAGCAAGATCCCCTGCATCCTTGCTGTTCCATTAGTGTCCCCTTCATAACTATATTGCAATTTCTATGAGATCAGACATAAATGGAAAAAGAACAATGGGTATAGACCTTTTTTTGCCTCCGACTCCCTATTAAAGTCATCAAACTTACATTAAGAAATCATGAGAAACAAAGCAAAACAGAAAGGACGAAAGAAGGAAACATAGTCAAAAGGTTTTGCTTTAAAATTTCTTTGCAACTCAGATTTGATGAGTGGGCTCTGATGTGCAAAGTAGCATATCTCAGTCCATTTATTTCTAATTACATCACTACCTCAGAGCAGTTTTAAAAGATATTGAGGATGATGTATTCCACTTGAAAATGAACACAGCTGATACTTCAGGTAAGACAATCAGATTGCTATAAAAGGAAAATACGCTTTTAGTTTTATGCAAAGGAAGTTTTCTTCTTTCCTTCCAAGTCCTTTGCCTTTCCCCATGCTGAGCACTTGCAAGTACTGGGCACAAGTACCCTTACACGTGCACATGAAAGCAGATCAAGGTGATGCACTTGGATGCCAACCTACCATTCTGATGCCGTTCTCAAAGGCCTGACGTGCTAGAGAAGCAGGTCCATCCACAGTCTTACCGTCGTCATCAGGCCCCCAGCTGGCACTGTAGATGTGGATGTGCTGGGGATTAAGGCTTAGAGACTTTGCTTCCACCATATCTGTCACATCTCCATCCAGCATCCGTACACCTTCAGAATGAAAAATAGAATGAACTGCACAGACAAACTCAATGTTTCTTTCTCCCTCTCCAAGAAAATGGCTGTGTATGACACTGAACTGAATAATTATAAGAATTCCTATTGTTATTAATGAAAAAACAACAACAGCAATCTGTTTAGGTATCTGTTTTCCCAATCTTTCTAGATGGAACAAATATAAAAAGATACAAATATTTTCATAATTTTTCAAGTTTTAAAAATTATATGTAAGTAATTTATACACTATAAAGACTTCAAACTTCAATAACAAAGTTTTAGGCTAAATAAAATTTAAAAAAATACTTGAACCTTGAAATGTTTTTAAGTCACTTAAAGATAACAATTGATTTTCTTTCTCCTTTTATACTGCAATGAAACTGAAGCACCTTCCTTGAGTCATTCACAGTTTTAATCGTTAACAGATGTAATAAAAGGCTCCCTACAGTCAAGTAACCTTGGCATCATTCTAAGAGGCTGCAAGGAAGAAACTGGGGAGAACTCTCTTGTGTACAGAATGATTACCACATATTGTAGCATGGCAATTACAATAGGTTATGAACAAATATGTAACCTTGCTCAACCTGAAGTTACAATATGGTGAGCATCCTTCTCTTGCAGAAGAAGCTTTTGTGAGGTACCATCTGAAATTCTTATGTTAAAAGGATCCATTCATGTGGGTTTGGACAAGTCAATGTGTTAGCACTTCATGAAGTTTTAAGATTACTAGACTGAATATAGTACGCTAAAATCTGAAAATTGAGAAAATATGGAAGTAATTTGTTTTTTTTCCTTAACTGTAAGGCTTTGTGATTAAATCTGAGAAAACTACCAATGCCAGTTTTTAACCTAAACAAGAAAAAAAGCTAGTGTGACAGCTACACACAGCTAGTGTGACATGTGATCAAAGGGAGGCTAAATATTAAATAAAAATTTAATAAAACTGTATGATGGATGATCACTTCTATAATTTATGGGTTAGATGTTCTTTCCCCTTTAAAAGGTCACTTCTGTTTATAAGCCAAATTTACATATTTTTAATTATAGACACATTGCACTTTGCTTATGAGCTCAGATTAAAGAAACTTGTGTGTTTACCAAGACTTAGCTTCCAGTTAACAAGAGGCATAGGCAGTGCTTTGTTGAAAGAAGACTTTTCTCCTTACTCCATTTGACTTAAAAATGAAAAGTGTTCAGTTCACACAAAAGTTGCCTATGTTTTGTGAGATAAAAAACTTCTACTAACTGAGATCTCACTATGAACTTTGTTTTATAAAAAAGAGCAATTAAACCAACTCTTGGATTCTAGGATTTTATTTTCTTCTGCGCAATCACAGAAAATTAATGATGGGTGAAAGCTGTGTGCTCAATTCCTTTAAAGTATATTAAAGTATCTCTCTAGTTCTGAATAAAGACAGTAAAGGTACACTGGTTTTGAAAGAATGAAAATAAAGCTTTCCTTTATGACTTTGTTAGCAAGCCTAAATATTATATTTAACCAATGAATAATAACTCGAAATGCTGCACTGGCACCTAAAGTAATTCACACCTTTTTTT
>VYXD01011662.1:0-13029 GCA_013397195.1 Hylia prasina | reverse complement strand
TTTTTTTTTTGGTAATGGTGAAGTGGTCCACTTTTAAAGCAACACAGACAAGGCTGTGACTTAGGTGTTGTTCTCTGTAGCCAGCAATGGACAGACATGCTTCAAAGCTGTTGGCAAGGCCAACTGTGTGAGGTTCAAGCAGGCCAAGTGCCAAGTCCTGCACTTTGGCCAAAACAACCCCATGCACCACTAAGGCTGGGGACAGAGTGACTAGAAAGTGGCCCAGGGAGAAGGACCTGGGTGCTGGTTGACAGCCAGCTAAACATGAGCCATCAGTGTGGCCAGGTGGCCAAGAAGGTCAATGGTATCCTGGCCTGCATCAATAGTGGCCAGTGTGACTAGGAAAGGGATTGTCCCCCTGTACTTGGCCCTGGTAAGGCTGCATCTGGAGTTCTATTTCCAATCTGGGCCTCTCCATTCAAGNTTCAAAGCTGTTGGCAAGGCCAACTGTGTGAGGTTCAAGCAGGCCAAGTGCCAAGTCCTGCACTTTGGCCAAAACAACCCCATGCACCACTAAGGCTGGGGACAGAGTGACTAGAAAGTGGCCCAGGGAGAAGGACCTGGGTGCTGGTTGACAGCCAGCTAAACATGAGCCATCAGTGTGGCCAGGTGGCCAAGAAGGTCAATGGTATCCTGGCCTGCATCAATAGTGGCCAGTGTGACTAGGAAAGGGATTGTCCCCCTGTACTTGGCCCTGGTAAGGCTGCATCTGGAGTTCTATTTCCAATCTGGGCCTCTCCATTCAAGAAAGACATCAAGATGCTGNTCCATTCAAGAAAGACATCGAGATGCTGGAATGTGTCGAGAGAAGGCCAACAGAGCTGAGGAAGGGTCTAGAGGGTAAGTCCTGTGAGGAGCTGCTGAGGGTGGGAGTATTTAATCTGGAGAAAAGGAGGCTCAGGGGAGACCTTATTGCTCTCTACTATTGTCTGAAAGGAGGTCATAGTAAGGTGGGGGTTGGCCTCTTCTCCTAGGCAACCAGCAACAGGATGAGAGGACATAGTCTCAAACTGCACCAGGGAATGTTCGGGTGGACATCAGAAAGAATTTATTCACTGAAGGAGTTGTTTAAGCAGTGGAGCAGATTGCTCAGGGAGGTGGTGGAATCATCCTTGGAAGCATTCAAGAAACAACAGGACATGGTGCTTAGTGCTGTGGTNTGAGGGTGGGAGTATTTAATCTGGAGAAAAGGAGGCTCAGGGGAGACCTTATTGCTCTCTACTATTGTCTGAAAGGAGGTCATAGTAAGGTGGGGGTTGGCCTCTTCTCCTAGGCAACCAGCAACAGGATGAGAGGACATAGTCTCAAACTGCACCAGGGAATGTTCGGGTGGACATCAGAAAGAATTTATTCACTGAAGGAGTTGTTTAAGCAGTGGAGCAGATTGCTCAGGGAGGTGGTGGAATCATCCTTGGAAGCATTCAAGAAACAACAGGACATGGTGCTTAGTGCTGTGGTCTAGTTTACAAGGTGGTGGTAATCAGTTGAAGGTTGGACTTGATGACTTTGGTCTTATCCAGCCTGAATGACTGTAATTCTGTGCAAGATGACTTTGAACAATAGACATCTCACTGGATATTTGCAATTAAAATAATGCTCCTTCCTTGCTTCCTGTCTTCCCATCCCTGCCCCCAATGTCTGCAGTGGTTAAGTCTGCTGATCACACATCCTCCAAACTGCATTTGGCATGTGGTGATAGAACAACAAAAGCTATCCAAAAGGCAATTAGCAGACTGTGTTTGCAGACTGTTCCAAGACTTCAGAGCCCTATAAACTTTTTCTAACATTTGCAGTAATTGCAAAATGTAAGTGACTTGTTACTCAGAACAAATTTTCAATGAATCACAGGAAACATGCAAAACTGAGCTGAAAGGAAGTTTTCTTTTAAAATGCTTGCTTTTATTCAACATCTGACTAAAAGAAACAGCTGAACTAATCCTTGTCAACTGAAGACAATATACATCTGCTGTACCATAATTCAGTGTAACTGTTTTCCCATCAGGACATGAGCCCAGCCAAGTAACTAAGCACCCAAATCCCCACAGATGTTTTACAACTTCCACAGTCAGTTTGCAATAATAAGAGCAAGCTAACCAACCCTTCCTATAAAAAATCTCACAAGCTCTGTACATGGTAATTTGTTTTGTGTGATTTTTGCAGAGTTTAAATCTATAAAAAAGATTCATCTCTTTGGTGCACTGGTTTGACTTGTAGTAAGAAGGACCTGTGGTTTACCTACACAAAAACTTGCATAATTTTTCATAAGAAACATGTCATAACCTGTAAAAAACATGAAGACCCAGACTGCAATTTTACTAAAATTTTCTTTTCTACAGGTTACATCTCCACTTACACCATTTTAAAAGAAGGCTCAGGCTTTGTTAAAAACTTGGTCATCAGAGGTTCTTAAATGTTTGGAAAAGAGACAAAGAGTACGAACACATTTAGAAGAAAATTAGCATTATTAATGGATATCTTATAACAACTTTCCATCAGAAAGATCATTAAGTGGATTTGTTCAACTGCCAGTATTTTATGGNATCCCTTATGTGTCCAGAAATGCCTTCCGGTTGGAAGTAAAAGATACTTATCTTGGTGGAGCAAATCCAACATCATTGTCAGCAGGTGCTCCTATATATAAGGAGAATGTAATTGCTTTACCTCAACTCTAGTTTCTTCTCCAAGAATACCCCAGGAGGGCCTTTAAATCCCTGGGAAACAAGTGAGCTGAATACTAGTTCAACATTATATGATTCAAATTTTTTATACTCTATCTGGCCTGTAGAGAGGGAACACAACTACTGTATATTCACATGTGTAGCTTATGGCTGTTCTGAAGGAATGGATCGAGGTAGAGTAGAGGTCAAGTAGAGGTCAGCAGCAGAACAAGTTCTTAAACATATTCACCTAGTGGAAGAGGAAGCTTAACCTACCTTCCCTGGAACTTCCTCTTAACTCTGATTTTCTGCAGATTATTTGTTGAGCTTCCTCAAGTCTTATTTCCAAATGCTGATCTTTTAAAAGGTGGCACCTCAAGTGAGGTTTATACACTGTTATTAATTTCCAGCTTTCTTTTAAGAATAAATAATAAAAAGGGAACAGTCTTTACTGTTTCTATTACCTGCATACTGTGTCCATCTGAATCAGTTTTTGTACCATATTTAGAAAAGACTGTGAGTCAGCTAATATGCCTGGAGGGTATTTATTATTGCACATTCCTAATGTTTAATAATTAATAAACAGTTAAGAAGCCACTGTTACTTTGGAGAACCTTTCAAAGCCATATCAAAGCTGTTGCAGGTTGTGTGACTATTCCACTTCTGCCTTCGCCAGAAGGCATCTGTTATTTCCATTAGTGCACTAACTCTCTTCTGACTCTGGTTTGACAACTCAACAGATCTCATAGTATAATTGCTGCTAAATGGTTGAATACCATGTTCACATGAGACAACCTGTTCATCTGTCACAAACTCCCTCGCTTGACCAGTTCTGATTTCTAAACCACTCTGACAGGGTAGCTTTGTGCTGGAAGGCTCTTCACCTGAGGGGAATTTTTTTTTCTGCATCACTGTAACCTTATCCTGGATTTGGTGTTACCTACCCTAATTTTGTTTATCCAGCAGGAAAAGAGAAAGCTGACGTGAGGATGATGTTGTGTGCTTTGGGTAATTTGAAATGCATCTGTGCTCACATTTGATTTGGATCAAGCTTGCACTGATCCAGCAGAGAATAGATGCAGTAATTTTAATAATGGAAACATGATCTGAATTCTGCCTGCTAATGTTTTTGAACTGTCCTCTGGTGTACAAATAGGTAAACATGCTTCTGTTTTCACAGATGGGCTTTACTTTAGGGTCTATTTCGAAAGGCAACAATTAATGAGTTTGAGCTGCAAACTCAGTTTTCAGCTGAAAGCCAATATACCAATCCCATGACTTCACTGAAAGTTCAGAATAAACTTTACTAGAAGTGTTACAATCTGTCACAGGCAGACTACATCCCAGAAGACATTCAGATGACATCTTGATAATCATTGCCACAAACTAAGCTAAAGACATTAATTGAACAGCCAATGACTAAGAATTCACAGAAAACACTTGAAACCTCTCAGCGGAATGAACAAAAATATGTGATCAAACATTGATTTTCAGGCAATAATCTTATCACCCATAGAGATCAAAAGAAGATTCTCACCAACCACAACCAACCAAAAAATGCATTACGTTTTGAGAGTGTTTTGTTTGGGATCAATATGCAAGGCAATATTACTCTTGTGTACTTACGGTTAGTCAAAGTTCATCAGTTAAGACCTCTGAATCTCTGAGAAAATCCTAATTCCAGGGTCATATTTTTATTAAAAATTTGACTTTCTATTTTTTGACGTGTACTGGGAGGCAGTGCTCCAGAGAGCACTGCAGAAGGGCCACCACAGACAAACTCCTTCAGTATTGATATTGAATGACCACTCCACAACTTAGCTTTATTAGCTAACACGGGAAGGCTTGCTCATACAAATCTCCTCCTCTTGTTAAGAAAGGTCTGAATGCTCCATTTAGCACAAATGGCTCTTTGGCTACTTTTTTTTTTTTATTCTGTGGGAGATTGTTTCACATACCTCCAATCTTGGCATTAAAGGCGATTCCTACTGTGCAGTGTGAGTTGTTTGCCGTGGCTGCCACTTCTCCAGCACAACGGGTTCCATGCCTGCAGTCAGACAAACATTTTTCCAAGTCAGCACAAACCACTGAGATGAAAAGCTTCGATTTTGCTTATCCTCAGGTGCTAAGTGAACAGCTATTCACCATGTCTCACACTATTTAACCCCTCACAATAATTTATATCCATGTTAAATATTTCTCTGAAAATGTTTTAACATTACCACAATCACTTTAAACTCTTCATGCCTAGAAATGCTCACAGTTTGTAACAAAGACCTACAACGATACATAATTCACAGCAACAGAAAGGAGTCTTAGGTATTGGTTCTCAATTTTGAACAAAATTCTATACTTAAACAAAATGTTTGTCCAGAATTCTCTAACAACCACTCCTACTGCTAGTATGTGTATGTCCCATCCAACCTCCAGCACGCACAATATGCCATGAGAAAGATGAGGTTGTGCCAATGCCCTACTGCTGTTTAGAGGTGAGGCTAAGACTGTATGCCAGGTATTCTCAAAGCTTAGGCACATCTTGGTCCTGCCTTGGGCCAACCCTGCAAGCCTGCTTGCCTTTCTGGAAGCAGTAAAAATGTCAGAAGCACCCTCATATCAGAGGTATGCTGTGTGCCTGGGAGCAGAGCAGAGCTGCAAGTATTTAATTTCAAGAAGCTACTGAAGGAAAACACAAAACATCCAGTGGTTGGTCACCCCCTTCCCCACTGTGCAAAGCCACAATGGGATATTTTGCCTAGCCCTGATCTATGTGCTCTAAAAGGTAACGGCAGCCATCCACATTTTTATCCCGTGGTAGGAAAGCTGCCCCTATATTTTGTGGTTTTTTGCCTTTAACATGGGTTTAACGGGGTGTTTTCTACTAATAAGTCATGCCCTCATCCTTGGGCAGTTAAGCAGCTCCATTGCAGAAATGTGACATCTGTAACAAGCAAGATGGAGCAGGCAGGGAACTTTAGAGAGGTGTTATGAGGGGGAGATGCAGAGTTTCAGAACAGAGAGCAAAACAGATGGGGAGTTGGTATGACATAAACAGAGAGATAGTGTAAGGCTTGGGTAGCCCAAAAGAAAGAAGTTTAAGTCAAAGGGAGAAATAGAAAACTACATAGCAAGTACTTCAGAGGAGACTAGCTGAGATCAGTTGTGTACACAGTCTTCTCCTGGTGGTGGCTGACAGACTCGCTTGCACACACATCTGGAGAACACACATGCTTTTTAATTAATATTAATGCTCATATTACAGACAAGAGTCAGTGCTGCTTTCCCTTGGTACAGTTTATTCTGGGTAGAGTCATTCCTTATTTCATTATTATTAGAGTAATTTTTTCCCCTTACCCTTTTAAGACACCTAGATGGGAGACATTAAGATGACTTGTTTGGGATAAAACAAGAACAACAACAAATAGGACTAGAAAAAAAAGAGAAGAAACAAAAAAATAAGCAATATAAATGATCTATGCTAAACTGCTAAAATATCAAAGAATATAATTCAGTTTATTTGACAAGTAAGATATACATAACCTATGAGAAAAGTGTAATCTTTATTCACAAAATCAAACTGACAAGTTGGAAGCTTGATTAATTCAAAAGTTGGATCAAGATTTCACAATTATGTTATCTCAACTAATTTCCTATTGATCTGTCACAATTCATTATTTGGTTGCCAAACTTGACCAGAGAATTTTTCAAGAACTTCACTAAATTTGAAGTTTATTTTTCATATGAAGACTAATTTTAAAGCCTAATTCTTCTTAATTTGAAAAAAACCTGTTTGACTTTAATTGGCAAATAAATTGTCTTATTAATTTCCAGAATTATTTTGGAAAGCCTGAAGTAAATAATTCAAAAATCACAGATGAAAACAAGTTTTTAAAAGATCCTTCTTTTCAAGTATTTTCAAATAGTCTTCTAGCTCTATGTTTGAAGTAATGTCTTTTTAAAATGTCTTAGTATTTAAGAAAAGACCTGTCTTAAAAAGTTTTACAAGACATTATATCCAAACATCCCTTCTTTTCATTATGATTTTGTTAGGTGTCACATGCAAGTTTTGAGGTGTTATCAGTCAACATCAAAGCACATGTGACTATACTCTAGAAATGTAGAAATACCTGCAGAATCAGCTTAGTTCATATAATTTATTAATAAATCATTCCCTCCCTGGTGAAAGGCATGTGGCTAAACTGCAGCTTCCCAGATGGACACTGCATTGCCCAGAAATCCCTCATGAGTACCAAGGTTTGGGAAAAAGTGATGGAAGGTCTTTCAGTTGAGAAAGTGAATGTATAGAAGCCACACCTGGAGGAGAGAGGCTGCCTAGACAAGAATGGAACAAAGAGCTTGAATTTCTCCTTGGCTCCAAATGGAGAATATGGATACCTGCTACTTTGGTAACTACATCCAACCCTGTCAAAAAGACTACATTTCCACTGTATCAAACATGTTGGTTATCCCAGGGCCAAGTAATGTGTGCGACATCAGTTCTGCTCATACCTCTTGGGATGCCCTTTTTTTCAGACTTCCTATGCATAAAGACAATTCATTAGTACTAAAAAATAAAAATCCAACTTAGTCATTACTACAAATTACAACAGAATCCCAGGGATGTAACCTGATGTGGTTGGTGGAGACTGAAAATTATGGGAATAAAGGAACTTTAAATGTTATAACAATTTATAACAAATGGTATAACAATTTTCAATCCAATGGAAAGAGAAAGAATGGAAATTTGGGTAGCTATTGATAGTTGTAGGAAAATAAATGAGTTGGAATTTATTTTCTGCAAAACTCTCCTTTAGTTAAACTTTCAAATGTTTTTAAATTTGTCTCTTAAACTGCAATATAATCCTCAACAGGAAATGTGGTATCTGAAGGGTTACAATGCAATAACAGCTGAAGAAAAAATATATTTTAACAGCAATCATCAGAAATGCACTTTATTGAATCCCAGATGAATGTTTTATATAGAGCTGAAAAAAAATTATTTTAGACCTGTTCATATATAAATGTTCTCTAATAATCTGGAGGGCAGAAAACACTTTTTTTTCAAATTGGCACTAGGTTGGAATGCTGTTCTAGGAACAACTGAATAAGGACATAAAAAGGAACTGTCACACATTAAAAGCATGGGCAAGTAAAATATCAATCTTTTGCCTTTAAAACATAATCTGCTACAGCTGAAAAACAGCAAAAATAAAGTTACTTCCCAAAGGAGAGATATTTGGATATTAACAGTGGAGAAAGATGACAGAGTAAATATGAAAAACAAGTTACACAAATCTTGAATGTGAGATACCAAGAAAAATGCCAAACACTTGGGTGTCATAATAGGCAGGATACTGTTTCTCAGCATCATGGTGTTGTAATATGGTTACAGCACAGGACTGGAAGATTTCCCATGAATGTCCCCAGGGCTAGTGACTTTTTGCATGATTATGGAAAGTTGCTTTTAGAACAACTTGAAAATATCTCATTTATTTGTCACAAAATCAAAGATGACAGCATTAAAACAACACATGGAACATTTCACACGTCAGACACGCAAATTTTAAACTTAACAGCATGGATAACAGTGATGCTGACTTGCCATTCTTAGCATTTGTTAGCTATTAGCAGTTAATTTGTAACAAGTGTGAAGTTCTGGTACAAGCCTAAGAAAGGAATATGCCTCTACAATTTAATTAACATTTTACAGTTTTGTTTATGTGACTGGGCAAATTAACTGAACATATAAAACAAATATGCCTTTTTTCTTGATTTTCAAAACAAACAATGAATAGATGGTCTGATGGAGGAAATGAAATAAGATGTAGAATAAAAAGTATCAAACAAAATCAGCAAATAATATATTTATACAAGTATATAGTTAAAAGTAATAAAAATACAAATAATTTTTACAGATGTCTTAATTTGCTTTAATCCAAGGGAAAATTTTTATTCAGCCTCTTTTCTGGAAGAAAAAAAAATTGGTAAGAAGAAATAAAACAGTTCAATCACCAGGAAATAGCAAAACTTTCAGCTGATCTTTTTTTTCCTACTGCCTTTCATATGAACTATCTACCGTAACCTTCTTAAAGTTAATCTAATTCTTGCTCTTAAGTCACTAAAGCAAATCACAAGTAAAACCTGTACAGATTAGTTAGTTACTGTGCTCTGGAATTAAACCTGTTCAACAGTAACATCAAGACTAGTATTACCTTGAAAGAGTAATATGACTACCTAGGCATACCTAATGAAAAGCACTACTTTGTCTACTTTTGAAACTGAAGCATATGAGGCCACATAGATGTCAAGACTCCCCTGCCACATAAGCAAAAAGTTCTTTTTATAACCAAATGCAGGTTGGTTGAGAGGCTGTAGACAGGGTGGAAAATCCTGGAACAAGGACGTTACAAGCAATTCTGGCAGTCTCTTTTTGTCCAGCCTAAAGAACAGAGGGGAAAAGGAGGCTTAGGGAACCCCTTATCACTCTCTACAACTCCCTGAAAGGAGTGTGTAGCCAGGGGGTCAGTGTCTTCCCCTAGGCAACAGCAGCAGGACAAGACGACCAGTCTTGATATGCACCAGAAAGGGTTTAGGCTGGACATCAGGAAGAATTTCTTCACAGGAGTGATGGGGCATTGGAACAGGCTGCCCAGGGAGGTCGTGCAGTCACTGTCCCTGGAGGTGTTTAAGAAAAGATTGGATGCGGCACTCAGTGCCATGGTCTGGTTGACAAGGTTCTGACAGATCATAGGTTGGACTCTATGATCTCAATGGTCTTTTCCAACCTATTTAATCCTGTGATTCTGTAGCACGAACACTTGAGAAGAACCAAACACCTGTCTACACTTTTCTCATTCTTAATCTGGATTTGATAGCTTTATCACTTTGCTCATGACGTAGAGAAAAAAAAGGACAAACAAAAGCCCAAGTTCAAATCTTGGCTAGCAAAATAGTAAGGGGAGCAACTAGATTACACATCTTAATGAGGGAAAAAGGACAAAATCAGGAAAGTGTTTTTATACAAGAAAAAAATGGAAGTACTTTTTAAATATAGTAAAAATGACTGCTGTGACAACATTTTAAAGAAATTAAGATTATGTAATTCTGTATCTGCACCATATTCCAGCTCAGAGACATACTTCCTTACCCATTTTGAATTCTGAGTGCAATTTCAACTGCACTGTGCAAGACATGTACTGTGCTTAATCCTAAATTTCATTTGATGCTGCTCTGCATTAAATGGATTTTCCATTTCTCCTTAAAGATGGATTTCAAAGATGAATGAGGAAATTGTTGAAATAAGTTCAAGTACTTTTATCTGTGTTCATAATTGCTTTTTAATGAAACTTATGTCATTGATTAAGCAGGAGCAAAGTTTCCTTTGACTTGGAAAATGGGTTTCAGCATAAGAAGTCTAATTCTCACATGCTCATTTCAGTGCAGAACAAGTTAGCAGCTGTTCACCTGATGTTCCTGGAGTCTTAAGAAGAGAAGTGTAGGGACATAAGTTTGGACTTGAAGGAGAAGTAAAACATACCTTCTCACTACACTGTCTTTGCCACTCCTTGACAAACCTAGCCAACAGCCTCACCATCACATATTTTAGCTAAGTAAACAAGCCATAGACTCCTCCTCAGTTTTCTAACACCTGAGATTTGATGATTGCTTTGAATCTGTATGGCAGTACAAGTAACTTTTAAACCAGGTTAAACATTTACTCATCAGTGCAATCTACATCTGTGATATCCATTCCTTTATTTCAACATCTGAATTTCTCTATCTTGATTATTTTCCTTCAGGAAAACGAAAAAAGGTAATTTGTCTTCAAGAGAGAAATCTGACTTTGATGAAGTGTCTAAGGTAATAATCTAATGGCATCTTTAAGACAAATAACAGAATCACAGAAATGTAAATCAAGGCTATAAAAATAAACCTGCCAACAGGAGTAACCTTATAAATGCACAACATTTCATTTGTAAAAAAAAGCCAGCATCTGAAAATATCTTATAAAAATCCCCCAGTAATGCCAGTAAAACATTAGTTTCTATCTTAAATTTGCAAAATTCAATCATTAATAGTATGATATTTAGAAAAATGCTTCAATTTGAAAGCTTTTGACACTGGATTCCCAACTGCTTTATCAAACCTATAATTAGAGGTCTGTCTTGATGCCACAAACATTAGAAGGGTAATCAATGCTATACTTGTGCTGGCTGAAAAGTCTCAATGAACCACATTTTGCACTACCTTTGACTGTGCTGACTAACTGTGACATCATCTGGCAAAATCAATTACCACATATGCAACATGGGTCCACTCTTTAACTTTTGCCAATACCTATAATGTCTGAAAAGCAGAAAGCACAGAAAAAATGTATTTGGGCTCTGAAATTTCATTCAGCTGTATATGTGCATACAACTTGAAACTGATTTACCATTTTACGACATCAAAACTAGCCTACTGTAGCTGCAAATTCTCTCCTGCTAAGTATGAAACCTCAAAATATAGACACATACTTATAAAAATACCTACTCTGGGAAAAAGAGTCTAACTCTTGATAGAAAAGAATTCAGAAAAGTTTGTGTCCCTCCTATTGTTGGCTTTGAATTGTAAGGGAATATCTGACTCATTCTGATCAGTAATTTACATAAAAACACTAGAAGCAGTTGCATAATGCTTCAGAACTTAATTTTATTTGTGAGCTCATTGTCTGGTACTTCAGTAATTAGAAACAGAAAGAAGGCTTTCCTTAAGTGTTGTGGTTAAATGTTTTGAGACCATGAAAGTCTTATACATCATAAAAAAGAAGAGCATTGTTCCTCAAACACTAGTTAGGCAGTAAATAATACTCTTTGGTGACTGATACCAGGGTATAGAGAAAAAGACTATTTTTTCATCTTTCAACTGGAATTCTAGATGAATTTGTGTTTTGTTTATTTCTCTGTTTCAATTCTCTCACTTTCAATGACTACTGAAAGAGCTGTCTTTCCTATGGCTCTCAAAATTATTAATTATACCACTTATGGTTGGCAGACAGGACTGTGTAACACAGTGTGATAACAAAATGAGCAGATTAGAAGTGTTTAACAAAAAGACAATTTTTGGCAGTCTCACAAAACTTTCATTACGAGATTTTTCCACTACTGAAGCTGAACCTGGATCAAAAGGCTACTTAATCAAGGCTTGTAGTCCAATGAATTTTTTAATGTCTTGTCAATAAGAAATGCTGTCATCAAGGACTGATCATAAACACTAGTGATGAGGGGCACCTGTCATGGGTAGGTGAATTGACTTAACAGAGACTACCCTTCCTCTAGCCTGGCTAATTGTCCTTAGCTTCCAGCAATTCTAAGACCCCCATTTACTTTCAGAAAACTTCAAATGAACAGACATTTTATTCTGAATCAGCAAAACATGAAAACTTCAAAATGTAAACTGTTAGTTTGTTGTCTGTTCTGTTTTAATGCACACCTCATCTCTTCCCATTGGTTAAACACCTGTTTTGCATTAAAAGAAAAACATTTTTTGTATATGGGGAGGATTTGTGCTCCATGTTTTTACAACAATTTCCTTTCAAGGAAAAAAGGTTCTCCGCTAAAAGATTCTACACACATGTTTTCAGTTCTACCCTGAGAGAGAAGAAATGAAGCATGTATGATGATTACCCCTGAGGTATGGCAATCTGAAGGATAAGCATGTTGTATAGCAGTGCCCAAAGACTCAAAGCAACAGCTGAAACAGAAAATTAAGAAAAAATTGCTCCAAATGAATCTGTAAATTTATTATATTTCATCACAGTACAATTCTGCAAGCTGCAAAGTTTATCTTCCTTATTTTTACAATTTTACACTGGAACCTTGAACTACTGGCAAGCAGCAACTACTGGCAAGGTCTAGTATGTCATGCAGGAAGATATTCTCCATGCTCCATTATGCCCCATGGCATAAATTAGTTGGGTCATGACTTGGTTCTGGCCAGAAGGGGGTTAACTTTTGCAGCAGCCAGGAGGGGATGCAGCCATGCGTTATTTGATACCACCTCGAGGCTTGAAGGGGAGAGGAGTGTTATTCAGAGGGGTGTTGTTTTTGGGACTGCTGGTTTATAAGACTGTGAGGTCAGGTGCTGGGTTGTGTGGTGATTGGATTGTTCACCTATCTTTCACACTCTATTATTATTCTTTTACTTTAATTCTTTTACTTTAATTCTATTACTCTTGGTCTTCTTATTTCATTGCTGTCCCCAGTAAACCATTCTTATCTCAGCCAACGATTTTCACCTTCTGTGTCTCCAATTCTCTTCTCCAGCCCCAGAGAGCGGGAAGAAGTGAACAGAGCGACACAAGGTCTTTAGTATTTAGTGGTGTCTTAGGTTAAAA
>VYXD01011658.1:7673-25303 GCA_013397195.1 Hylia prasina | reverse complement strand
ATGTGCTGCATGATGGCACTCAAAATAATCTGTTCCATAACAGTCCCAAGGATCAAGGTCATACTGACAGTCCTGTAGTTCCCTGGATCCTCTTTCCAGCCCTTCTTGTAGATGGACATTGCATTTGTGAACTTCCAGTCACCTGAGACTTCCTCAGTTAACCGGGAGTGATGGTAAATGATTGAAAGTGGCTTAATGAGTACTTTCACCAGCTCCCTCAGTACCCTTGGATGGATCCTATCCTGCTCCATAGGCTAGTGCATGTCTAAGAGGTGTAGCAGGTCGCTGACCATTTCCCCTGTGATTATGGGGGCCTCATTCTGCTCCCTGCCTGTCTTCCAGGTCAGTGGGCTGGGTACCCTGAAAACAACTGGTTTTGGTATTAAAGACTGAGGCAAAGAAGACATTCAGTACCATGGCCTTTTCCTCATCTTTTGTCATTATGTTACTCTCCATTTCCAATAAAGGATGGAGATTATCCTTAGCTTTCCTTTTGTTGCTAATGTATTTATAGAAACAGTTTTTATTGTCTTTTACAGCAGTAGTCAGATTAAGTTCTAGTTGGGCTTTGGCCCTTCTAATTTTCTCCCTTCACAACCTCTCAACATCCTTGTAGTCCTCCTGAATTCACTTCCCCTTCTTCCAAAGGTCATAAACTCTCCTTTTTTCCCTGAATTCCAGCCAAAGCTCTCTGTTCAGCCAGGCTGGTCTTCTTCCCTGTCAGCTTATCTTTCAGCACACTGGGATGGCCTGAGCCTTTAAGATTTCCTTCCTGAAGAATGTTCAGCCTTCCTGGACTCTTTTGCCCTTCAGGACTGCCTCTCAAGGGACTGTTTCAACCAGGCCCCTAAACAGGCTGAAGTGTGCTCTCCACAAGTCCAAGGTGTCAGTTCTGCTGACTCCCCTCCTTACTTCTGCTACACCAAGCAGGAACTTGTCACCATTGTCCCCTATTGCTTAAGTCACCACATTCTGCCAAGCAGACAGGATAGGAAATCTTCCATATCATATCTCCTGTCTGCCTGACAGCCCTACCCCAGGGAAGATAGGGGGCAATTCCAGTAGTCTCTCTTTCACTCTCCCTGATACTCGTTAACAACATACCATGTCTTAGAGCTCTGTTGCTAAGTGGAGGAGTTCCTCTACCTGGGTGCACCTCCCCCAGTTGTGCTCACTGCTACTGTCCAGTACTGGCATAAGAGTAGGATATGCCCTGCAGCCCCACACTTAGGTAGCAGAATCTTCCCACCAGAGCTCTGTCTGGAAAGCTATGTCATTCATTATGGGTGCAGAGTTTAGAGTGTTCATAGCCTTCTTCCAGCTGGATACCATTGCTCCCTGGTTGTGTTGGCAGAGCTACAGTATCTTTTTTGCATGCCCTTCCCTGCAAACTGCCCTGTTGGCTTGCTCTGATCACTAGCACTCCCTAGGGGCTTTCATAGGGAGGTGGGGGGTTGACCACCGTTGCTCCTGGCCCCACCCAGGTCTTGTCAGCAGCTGTAGCACAAGTGTCGGCTCCTGGCAGCTCTTGTGGCTCTCCCAGGTTCAGGAATCCCCCCTATGCTATGGATCATGCTGGCACCAGAGCTGCTCATCTCAGTGACTAAGTATTTATCTTGAAGACACTAAGCTGATAAGTAAAGTCTTGTTACAAGAAAAAGTTTTATTAGCAGAACCAGATCATGGAACGTTCAAAGAAATTTAGAAAAGAGTACAAATGAAGCAGAGTAGCTAATGGTCAGTACAATTTCTATATTTCATGGAACCATGTAGAAAAATTATTAAAAATAGGACCTGAATTAGAATTTTGATAATATTACAGACTGTCACTAAAGGGGGATCATGTGATCAGATAATTGTTATAAACTCTTTTTCCTTAGTATTCAGACTGTGAGGAACATTACTAAAGACAGAAGTTGTAAAGTAATTTCTGTCCTCCTTCAAAAGCCATAATTCAGTTGTGAAATTAATTTTCTTAGGATTACAGGTGTATTGGGCATACATGGCAAGGTTTTGGTAATGGATACACACATGCAAACATGACAACACCTGCAGGAGTAGCCTCTATGAGAAGTCGTCAGGCTACCCTGTGCCAGACACAGCTGGTTCAAGCTAGTTTGGCAATGGTCCCACTGACAGCTGAAGTGGAAACAATCAGCAAAGTTTATGGTGCCTTTGTGAAAACATATTTAGCAAAGAGCAAAAAAAACCACCACTGGACAGGCAGAGGAGGGGAAGAAAAGGACCCATGCTGGAGCAGTTAGGTATTTATTGAAGGAACTGAGACCCATGAAGAACCCACAGAGAATCCACGCCAGAGCAGAGTTTAACTGACAGGACTGTCTCCCCTAGAAGAGACCATGNATGCTGGCACCAGAGCTGCTCATCTCAGTGACTAAGTATTTATCTTGAAGACACTAAGCTGATAAGTAAAGTCTTGTTACAAGAAAAAGTTTTATTAGCAGAACCAGATCATGGAACGTTCAAAGAAATTTAGAAAAGAGTACAAATGAAGCAGAGTAGCTAATGGTCAGTACAATTTCTATATTTCATGGAACCATGTAGAAAAATTATTAAAACTAGGACCTGAATTAGAATTTTGATAATATTACAGACTGTCACTAAAGGGGGATCATGTGATCAGATAATTGTTATAAACTCTTTTTCCTTAGTATTCAGACTGTGAGGAACATTACTAAAGACAGAAGTTGTAAAGTAATTTCTGTACTCCTTCAAAAGCCATAATTCAGTTGTGAAATTAATTTTCTTAGGATTACAGGTGTATTGGGCATACATGGCAAGGTTTTGGTAATGGATACACACATGCAAACATGACAACACCTGCAGGAGTAGCCTCTATGAGAAGTCGTCAGGCTACCCTGTGCCAGACACAGCTGGTTCAAGCTAGTTTGGCAATGGTCCCACTGACAGCTGAAGTGGAAACAATCAGCAAAGTTTATGGTGCCTTTGTGAAAACATATTTAGCAAAGAGCAAAAAAAACCACCACTGGACAGGCAGAGGAGGGGAAGAAAAGGACCCATGCTGGAGCAGTTAGGTATTTATTGAAGGAACTGAGACCCATGAAGAACCCACAGAGAATCCACGCCAGAGCAGAGTTTAACTGACAGGACTGTCTCCCCTAGAAGAGACCATGCTGAGGCAGACTTCCCTGACAGGAACTGTAACCTTTAGAGAACCTATGCCAGAGCAGGAGGAAATAAAGTACAAGAGGAAAGGAGTGGCAGAGAGCAACCATTATATACGGACTGTAAACTCCCCTCATTTCCCCTGCACACTGGGGGTGGTGGTGAGTCTGGAGTGAAGGAATGAATTTAAACATGGGAAAGGAGGAAAGAAAGGTGTTGTTTTAATGTTTATTTTCCTGTTTCTTACCACCTGAATCTATTTAAATTTGCAATAAAATTATTTTCCACAAGTCAAGCCTGTTTTGCCTGTGATAGTGCCTGGTAAGTGTAGCAGGGCATCTCCCCCACCACAAGACCTTATCTGTTGCTTGTTAGCTGATGAAATAACTCAGGGCATCTTGCCCCTCACATGAGCTTCACATGAGCTTTGGAGAAATAAGTCAGTCAGGACAGCTTGTCTTGTAGTGAGTTATTTCAGCGCCATGGCAGTAAGGATTTCAGCTAACAATAAACATCTTGCTGTGGAAGCATAAGTTGGAATTTCTGACAGACACTTCACTTTACAAACTATAAAAGCTACACAAAACTTTCACAAAGCAGAAATCTTCTGCACATTCCTTGGAAATGTGTGGGGCTTTCTCCCCAAAGTTGGGACACCTGCTTTGTGGTTACTCTCCCAGGAGATGAGGGAAGGCAACCTGTGTAACCTATTGTCATTTCGGTGGTAATTTACATTGACTCCTAATCTATACTATTTCTTTGCTAGCTTTAATATAAGTACCTTAATGTTGTGCATTACTTTATGTAATCTACTAGTAGTTCTTTTTGTTTTATACTGTGTAATAAGTAACTCTGTTGAAGGCCTTTTGTCTGCTACCTCCTGTTTATTCCATAAACAACTCATTTTATAATAGACCTGATCTGCCATTCTTAGAACTTGCAGGCCAGAGCGATTTTAGTTGCAGGCCACCTAAATTTAGGCTGCTGCCAAAAATCTGAGGCTAAGGCAGGGCTTGTCTGAAGCTCTCATTCAATTGGTTACAGTAAGCAATCTTCCTGTCTTTATCTTGACCCATGACCCTTCTCATTCTATTTTCTCGCCCTGTCTCACTGTGGAAGGGGAGTAAGCAGGTGGGTGGGAGTTTGGGTCATAGTCAAGTATAAACTACCACAATGAATTAGTTTAAACTGTGATCAGAAATTCACAAGGTATAAGTACAGTGATAGTTAAGTGGCAGATAGAACCTCCATCTCAAAGTCCTTGAACTGCCAACTATGAGAAACCAGTAAGATGTTATACTTATACTGTGCACTATTTCCTTATGCACCAAGGGTGGAAAGGATAAGAGCCAAGAGACTACTGACTGATCTGACATAAATAGAGTCAACTTTTTATTCACAAACATCATCACTACCCATTGACACTGACAGAACATTCAGAACAACTGTCCTTTTGTAGCTGACCATGGGATCCCCTTCCAAAAAGGTCGATGGTTAACTAACATTTTAGTTAAGAAAAATTTAGAAGACTAATCCACACAGCTCATTTTATCCCTTCCTCAGTTACTGGACTATGTCTTGTTCTATCCTGTTGACTCTTCCCTCCCCTATGAACTTATGAACTGAGTTTAGAATCTACCCTATGACCTTCAAGTGCCAGTAACTTGTTCCTCTTTTTTTTTTAATGAGGAATGTATAAGTCATAACTAAATTAATGACAAAGTATGCATTATTAATTCATGGTCTGCTGTAACAGCTCATAGTAGTATCAGCATACATTTTTAAATAGTGATTCATATCTCACTTGTTTACTATAAATGTGTCTACAGTGCTACTTACTGTTCATTTCAAAAATATAAGCAATGAATATCAAATAAAAACAACTCTATACTAGTGTCTGTCATTTGCAGAAAAGTCATTGAGCAGCACACAAAGTCATCTTGGTTTGGTGCAAAATAAAACCTTTGCCAAACAATTCTTAAACAATTAAACTAGGCTAAATCAATATAAAACTCAGTTGGGCTCAAGTTAAATGCCTCAAAATCACGTGACTTAGGATCATGACTTAATATGCCCCATAAAAGCCTTTATGCTAAAAATATGCAACCTATTTAGGTATTTAAATGTGTATATCAAAACAACAATAAAGACAAATCTAGCCACCCTCAAGTACAAAAGGCAACCCACCTCTGTTAGTCTTCCCATCATACACTCCTTTCTCTGAGCGGTTGAAAAAGAACAAGAGAAATTAAATTTTAACTCTACCTGTCTCTAGACAAATAAATGTTTATCTCTGCCTTGTAAGGAGATAGACAAGACTGAATAGTGAAGAGTTGATGGAAGGAATTAAGAGTAGTTTTATATCAGTTGTTGTGTCTGGGAAATAGTTAATACTAATTCAAATGTTAAACATGGAAGATATTTCTGCCAGACAAATTGTTTTGGATTGATGCCTGTTGTATATCATACTCAAAATATAACTAATAACATTTTAATAAATTTCACCTTTTCCCAGCTTATTTTAGAATTCACCCACCAGAGATGCAGCCAGATACAACATCTAGCTGTTAGAAATGAAGGTAAATTTTGTCTAAGCTACTACCTATATCTTCTCACATTTACTCATAGCAACATTTAGGTAACTACTATCTCAAATTCTAGTAGTGAATAATAAATGTGATGAATGTATAGGATAAGCAAGTAACCTTCACACAAATAGTAGCCATTCTACAGTACATTGATTATTTTTTTTAAAGGTAAAAAATCCTTTTCAAAAACTAAAGCTGTAATGAATCCTAGAGTATATATGCCAAATTTCTGGCTTGCAATCTCTTGTTTCTGAATTATAAGTTACAGAACTTTATTGACAGAATAACTTCTCTCAGAATAACATTCAAAATGATGTTTAGAACTGTACCAATGGTGCATTCTTTCCCGTTGTCCTTCCAAAAGAATTAAAGTCTGATTCTACACACATACACCATTTGAATACTGCTCCACATTTTTTTCAAAATGACTGGAACAATACAGATACATTTCTAGAATAGTACTGCCAGTTATTGAGAATTACACTTGAGGAAGTATTAGGAACTTACTTGTGGGAAGTTCTTTTCTTCATCATGCTCGCAGAGACTCCTGCATGACCTACAATATTAATGATGAAATTATTGAACAATAAAATGTGTTTATACACAATGTCAAAAAGGTATCTTATACAAAAGTTCTCTTTTTCAAGTAAAACAGCTTAAACACATCATGATGTGATTTATTAATGAGTTTCTACAATGGAAGAAGGCTGAGGAAACAGGCAAGGACTATGTACTCATGAAGCAAAGTGAAGAATTAGGGAGTTACTGATGACAACTGTTAAAAAAAGCCGAACTTAACACAAAGGAGACTGAAGGTAGTCTTTGTTATAGATAAATGGCTACAACAGTTAAGGAATTAAAATGTCTGTGTATCTGCCCTTGAGTTGATATCATCAAATACATATATTCCTGTGTTAGTGAGGCCAGAATGGGTGGGTGTACACATGGCTCAGCCAAACTCATTATAAAATCTTAGTATAGAGCCAAAACCAAGTATAAAAGCTAAGTATAGCATATACAGTATAAAAACTGTACAACTAACAGACAGAACATTGAGTAGAGCAACAGGCTTGAGTCAGTTTCAACCTACATATTTCTTCCCAGCAACTGGGGATGCCCAGCTTTGTGATGGAGACCAATAATGACAAACACATTTGTATTCTGATACAACTGTACATTGCAACTGCTATGCTCTGCTAAATGTAACTTGTACTTGACCTGTGATTTAAGTAAATTGCTGTATCATTCTGCTAAATCAAAGTTCCATGTAACGTCATATAAATAAATTCATGTATTGAGTTTGCATGGCTCAGTTATCGCAGTAGGGGGGACTACAGGGGTGGCTTCCATGAGAAGCTGCTAGAAGCTTCCTCCATGTCTGACAGAGCCAATGCCAGCAGGTTCCAGGCTGGATTTGTTGCTGGCTAAGGCTGAGCCAATCAGAAATGGTAGTAATGCCTCTGTGATAACATATTTAAGAAGGAAAAAGAAGTTATTGTGCAGATGTAATTGCAATGAGAGAAGAGAGGAGTAAGAATGTGTGAAACGAACAACTCTGCAGACACCCAGGTCAGTGCAGAAGGAGGGATAGGAGGTGCTCCAGGTGCTGGAGCTGAGATTTCCCTGCAGCCCATAGTACAGACCATGGTGAAGCAGGCTGTCCCCCTGCAGCCCATGGAGGAGACCCATGCCAGAGCAGGCAAATGCCTGAAAGAAGGCTGTGAATCCATAGGAAACTTGTGCTGGAGCAGGGTTCTGGCAGGGACCTGCAGACCCATAGAAAGAGGAGTCCACGCTACAGCAGGTTTCCTGGTAGGACCTGTGACCCCATGGGGGACCCATGCTGGAGCGGCCTGTTCCCAAAGGACTGCACCCCATGGAAGGGACCCATGATGGAGCAGTTCATGAAGAACTGCAGCCCATAGGAAGGACTACCACTGGAGAAGTTTGTGGAGAATTGTCTCCCCTGGGCGGGACCACATGCTGGCGCAGGTAAAGGACTCCTCTGCCTGAGCAATGGCAGAAGCAACCTGTGATGAACTGACTGTAACCCCTCTTCCCCGTCTCTCTGCACCGCTGGCAGGGAAGGGCTAGAGCTCAGGAAGGAGGGAGGGATGGGGGAAAGGTGTCTTTAAGATTTATTTTACTTCTCACTATCCTGCTCTGATTTTGTTTGCAATAAATTCAATTGATATCCCTAAGCTGAGTCCATTTTGCCCATGATGGTAATCAGTAAGTGGTCTCTCCTGATTCTTAACTCATGAGCCTTTCACTATATTTTCTCTCTCATGTCCAGTTGTGGAGGAGAGTGACAGAGCAGCTTTGGTGGGTACCTGGCATCCAGCCAGGGTCAACCCACCACACTTCAGAAAACTAACACTGGCATTAAAGCATTAAATCCTCTACACATGGAAGATCTAAAAGAACACAGTCAGAGAGTGTTGGACACATACATGTCAATAAAAAACCCCCTCATATACCTGTAGAAATGTTCAGAATTTCATCTATGGACATTTAAATTCACACCTACAGATAAATACTTAACTGAGGTTTCTCTACAGATCCAAACAAATTCTTAAATATTATGTGCATGTTCCAAGCATATCTTTGGCATATGTATTTGGAAAATTAATTTTTATAGTAGCAATAGTGTCACACGAGTTAAGCACTGAAAGTGCAATTAACCTTAACAGTTTTCATAAATATTTTAATATTTGGATTTTCCTATGGAGAAATAAAAGGACATATATCACATGACAGAAGTGGCAGAATTAAAATAAGATTACATACATTTTGTTTCCAGCACTCAAACTTGTGCTGAATCAATGGAAAGATGCATCTCCAGTTTTAACAACAGCTGGAATTTGAAGTTTCCAAAAATTAAGCCCTCCACACAAATAGCTACAGTAAAGATGCTATTTGCAATAAAGACCAAGTAAATAGAACTTCCCTTGAACATGCTTACAAGAACAGCTAGAAATTAAAAGATATCTCAAAAAGTATGAATAGAAACCCAAAAGACTTTTGAGACTTGACTGCACCAAATGAACAAGCATTTTCACTCTGCCATTAGCCACCCCTTTGTTATATGAGGAAACAAGTTTAAAAACATACTTATTAAAAAAAATCTGTTCTCACAAAGTAAAAAAACACAAACACGCAGATTTCATGTTTTCAATTACTGGTTGATGAGAAAAAGTAAGATTTAACTAAATCAGTTCAAGTAGTTAAAAAAATATAAAAAGCATACCCACATATTTAGCAGGATGGTTCAACACAAAATGTTTTCTGTCCTTTGCTCAGAGACTCTGAATCTTACTATACAGTGCAATACATTTAGCCGCCTAAAACAAAAGTAGCCCTAAAGATACACAGAAGGAAGATCTATTACAGAAGCAGCAAAAAATAAAGGAGAAACTATGCACTCTACTCAGAATGAGTGTTTGCCCTGTTGAGTAACTGTTCACCTTAGGCACATCTTATTTTTGATAAAACTCAAGTTCTACAGCCTTCTTTTTTTTCTCTCAAATTCACTTACGTGCAAAATTTCTTGACTATTCATACACAATCTCCATGACTGAAATTACATGTACCAAACTAACAAATATTTACAACACTGAACTGGGAGTTTGAAAGTAGACTACCTTATTTTGCTGTCAGATAAAAATGAGCTTGATGAGTCCTGATTTCAAGAACTTTCTTGTTTGTATACCTAGCTCTAGAGAAAAACCAACTAAGCAAACTGAGTACTGCTCAGTTTCTTGTGTTGGTAGCTTAAGGTAGTGCCCAGTTTAATAAAAAGTTATGGCATATAGATGAAGAATGTGAATATAGCCTACTTACAAGAAGAGAAGGTAACAAGGTACATGAAGAACCGAGCACAAGACATGGACCTGTTAGAGTGAGCCCAGAGGAAGGCCACAAAAGCAGTGTCCAAATGCCTCTTAAACACTGACAGGCTTGGGGCATCAACTGCCTCTCTAGGAAGCCTGTTCCAGAGTTTGACCACCCTCTCGGTAAAGAAATGCTTCCTAATGTCAAGTCTAAACCTCCCGTGATGCAGCTTTGAGCCATTCCTACATGTCCTATCAATGGATAAGAGGGAGAAGAGCTCAGCACCTCCCTTTCCAGTTGCCCTACTCAGGAAGCTGTAGAGGGCAATGAGATCACAGTTCAGCTTTTTTTCTTCCAAGCTAGATAAACCCAAAGTCCTTTGCCATTCCTCATAGGACATTCCTTCCAGCCATGTCAACAGCATTGTTACCCTCCTCTGGGGGCAATTCAAGGACCTTCACATCCTTATTTAATTGGGGGGCCAAGAAGTGCACACAGTACTCAAGATGAGGCTGCATCAATGCTAAATACAGAGAGATAAGCCCCTGCTTCCAGGCTGGAGCAGCCTGTCCTTGGAGGCCTGCATCCCGTGCAAGAGTGACCCATGCTGCAGCAGTTTTGGGAGGACTGTTTGCCCATAGGGGGAATTCACATCACAGTAGTTTTGGGAGGACTGCTTATCATGAGATTGAAACCACGTTGGAGAAGTTCACGGAGAACTGTCTCCCGTGGGAGGGACCCCACAGTGCAGCAGGGGAAGGACTTCTGTCCCTGAGCAGTGAAAGACCTTGGGTGATGAACTGACCAAAATCCCCATGCCCTGTCTCCCTGCACTGTCGGTGGGAAGGAGAGAGGGGTTGGGGGAAAAAAAGGTGTATTCAAGGGTTTATTTTACTTCTCATTATCCTCCTCTGACTTTGTTAGTAATAAATTCACTTTGTACTTCTAAGTTGAGCCTGTTTTGCCCTTGGAGTGTTTCCTCACAGTCTTTATCTTAACTCATGAACCCTTCATTGATTTTTTTTTCTTTGCTCTGCCCAGCTGTAGCAGGAGAGGGTGAGTGAGTGGCTATCGTGGGTGCTTGGTGTTTGGTCAGTGTCAAACCATGACAAGTGATAAAGCTCATTAGAACAAATTCACAATAGAAATGCCTTTCTGTTTTTGTTTTTTCTACAGGAATAGGAATACTAAACTTCTGATGTTTTAGAATATCTTTCATTCTGTATATTTTACTTTTTTCCCCCTAGGTATTAACAGGAGAAATAAACTCTCACAGCATAAGGTAGACATAAACCTTATCTTACACTAAGGCAACAAATCAGCTGTGCAGAAGACTTAAAATTCCAAACATCTTGTACAGTTTCTTTACAAAAATATTTTTTTGTAAATACATGATGTTGTAAGTATTACTATGTCTTAATGACTTAAAACATTTGAAAGCAAATAAAAATATTTTAATACATTAATATTCAACATATAATAAAATCATATAATGATTTGGGCTGGAAGTGACCTTTAAGATCATCTATTTCCAACCCCCTTGCCATGGGCAGAGACGCCTTCACATCTAACCTGACCTTGAACACTTCCAGGGATGGGGCATACACAACTTCTATGGGCAACCTGCTCTGGTGTCTCATCATCCTCACAGTAAAGAATTTCTTCCTAATATCCAATCTAAACCTACCTTCTTTCAGTTTAAAGCCATTACCCTTTGTCCTATCATTCCATGCCCTTGTGAAAAGTCCCTCTCTGTCTTGCTTGTAGGCCTCTTTTAGGTACTGGAAGTCTGCTATAAGGTCTCCCTGAAGCCTTCTCCATGTTGAACAACCCTAACTCTCTCAGCCTGTTGTCCTAGGAGAGGTGTTCCATCCCTCTGATCACCTTTGTGACCCTTCTCTGGACTTGCTCTAGTTGATCCATGTCCTTCTTATGCTCTGGGTCCAAGATCTGAAAGTAGTACTCCAGGTAGGGTCTCACCAGAATGGAGTAGAGGGGGATAATCACCTCCCTCAACTTACTGGCTACACTTCTTTTGATGCAGCCCAGGATACAATCGGCTTTCTGGGCTGCAAGCACACACTGATGTCTCATGTCAAGCTCCTTATCCATTAACACCTCCATGTCCTTCTCCTCAGGGCTGCTTTCAATACATTTTCCATATAGCAAGTATTTGTGCTTGTGATTGCCCTGACCCAGGTCCAGGACCTTGCACTTGGCCTTGTTCAACTTCATGAGGTTTGCAGAAACCCACCTCTCAAACCTGTCAAGGTCCCTCTGGATAGCATCCCTTCATTCTAGTTTGTCGACCGCACCACACAGCCTGACGTTGTTGGCAAACTTGCTGAGGGTGCACTCGATCCCATTGTCCATGTCATTGAAAAAGATGGTAAACAATGCCCTTCCCAATACTGACCCCTGAAGAACACATCAACCACCCATCAAATCCATGTCTCTCTGGTTTAGAGACCAGGATGTCAAATGCTTTGCACAAGTCCAGGTAGGTGATGTCAGTCGCTCTTCCCTCATCCACCACCTCTGTAATTCTGTCATCGAAGGCCACCAAATGCATCAGGCACTATTAGCTGATGATATTGATAGTCACCTTTAGCAGAAAATGCCAAACATAACAAGCAAAGCAGAAACTTTGCTTACACAAATCATCCTGAAATGTCTAGTATCACCTAAATGGCTTCTGACAGAAGCATAATTGGCATTAGTCATTCACTGTCAAGCGTCCAATTCAAAGGAAGACATTTAAAAATTTGCCAACAATTTCAAGGGCAATTGTGGTGGTTTGACCTTGGCTGAATGTCAGGTGCCCACCAAAGCCACTCTCACTTCCCTCCTCAGTTGGATAGGGGAGAGAAAATACAATGAAAGGTTCATAGTTGAGATAAAGGACAGGGAGAGATTATTCACCGATTGCCATCACAGGCAAAAAATACTCAACTTGCGGATATTAACTGAATTTATTACCAATCAAATCAGAGAAAGATAATGAGAAGTAAAACCAAATCTTAAAAATATTTTCTCCCCACTCCCCCCTCCTTCTCAGGCTTAACTTTATTCCTGATTCTCTACTTCCTTCCCCCCAGTGGTGCAGGGAAACAGGGAATGGGGGTTAAGGTCAGTTCATCACACATTGTTTCTGCTGCTGCTTCCCCCTCAGGGAGAGGAGTCTTTCCCCTTCTTCAGTGTGGGGTCCCTCCCACAGGAGCCAGTCCTCCACAGACTTCTCCAACATGAGTTCCTCCCACAGGTTACAGTTCTTCATGAACTGCTCCAGCATGGGTCCCTTCCATATGGGGTGTAGTCCTTCAGGAACAGGCTGCTCCAGCACAGGCTTCCCACAGGTTCAACAGCCTTCTTTCAGGCATCTGCCTGCTCCAGAGTGGGTCTCCTCCACGGGCTGCAGGTGGATCTCTGCACCCCCCGGGGCCTCCATGGGCTGCAAGGGGACAGTGACATCACTATGGTCTTCATCATAGGATGCAGAGGAATCTCAGCTCTGACACCTGGAGCACGTTCTCCCCCTCCTTCTGCACTGACCTTGGTGTCTACAGAGTTGTTCCTCTCCCATGTTCTCCTCTCTTCTCTGGCCACAATTACTTCTGTGCAATAACTTTTTTTCCCTTCTTAAATATATTACTCCAGATGTGTTGCTACTATTGCTGATTGGCTCAACATTGGCCAGTGGTGGGTTTGTCTTGGAGCCGCCTGGCATTGGCTTTGCCAGACATAAGGTGAAGCTTCCAGCAGCATCTCACAGAAGCCACCCCTGTAGCTCCCTGCTACCAAAACCTTGCCACGCAAACCCAGTACAGCAATACATTCAGATAAATATTTAAAGAGAAAAATTAGTGTATCAAGTATTTTGGGGTCAAGCTTGGTTTGGTCTCAAGCAATAATATGACTTCAAAGATGTTAACAGTAATTAGAAAACAATAATGGAGAGTTATCAGATTCTATATACCATGAATGTCATTGAATGTATTTAAGTTCATATCCTTTACCTTGTCCTGACTATGGAATGACAAGTGCTACTGTTTCCACTTGCACATTCCATGAAATTCCATATTTTAGACATCATTAAAAAAAACCAGTGTTGATATAATTTGCCATGAATATAAAACTGGAAATTAATACTGAATATCAGAAAAAAAACCAACCAAAAAACAAACACACAAAGTGATTGGATTTGTTTCATGCTTCTTTATAATAAGCAGCAAAGAGTCAAACTTGGGTAGATCTGAGGAAGAAGAAAATATATATGGCTCAATCTCTCATGACTAAAAACCTAAATATTTTCAATAATAAAAAGTCAAGAACAAAAGAATTAAGCATTTAATTGCCAGTTGACCTTTGCTTTTCGAGCCTGGATTAATTCTACCTAATCTATCCTTAAAATACTGTTAAATTCAATAGCAAAACTGGGAGCCATGTTTCTGAATGCTTCTACCTTACTCACAGAGAAATAAAAAGGGTAAGACAACACAGAAATAAATGTTCTTTGAGGGTGTGGACTGTAGAGGAAGTACACACATTTCAACTGGGGCAGGTAGGAGGAGAGAAAAGGAAGATGGATGGGAGAAAGATACTAGCAATGTTTTTGTCATCATATCAGATGGTACTCTCCATGCAGTCTATCAAAATTAGATGGACTCTTCAAAACACACCACAACTGCTTATTTCTCAGAATATCCTGTCTGTATGACAGTCAGGAAAAGCAGGACATTTTAAAATTATATTTCAGTATCTGCTGTGGAAACACCATACAATCACATGAGAATTAATCTTGATTTGATGTCTTTCAGAATTACTTTAAGCAACATGAAAATTTCAGAGAAGTGTTTATTCACACCAATATATTGCCTGCCCAATGCCAACTCTAAGAGTTTGGGAAACCAGACCAGGAGAAGAGTGGTAAAATGAATTCCTGACTCTCCCAAAAGATTTCATTGCATCTTAAAGTAGTCGAATCTGGGAGTGGGATCTCTTCATAGTTCCCAAGGACAGTACTAGTAACAGCTAGGAAGGACTGTAAAGGACCATGCATTACATTTGTACAGCATAAAATAAGTGATCACTAGGCTCAAAAAGTTGAATTATAAATGTAAACACAAGGTGTCATGGTTTAGGAATGGTAGTCCCCAATTTAGTGTTTCCACCGAAAACATCCCAGACCATGCGCCACTGGCTCACTTCCCCCCCCCGCATGGCGGGATGGAGAGGAGAATGGAAGGCACAAAACAGTTAAGATTATGGCTTGAGATAAGAACAATTTAGTGTAAACAGCAATGAAATAAGAAAAATAAACAGCAACGACAGTACTTATAACCAGGACACCAGGGTAATCACAACTTACCTCACAGACAATTAAACTGGATTATGTTAACAAAAAAAAAATCAGGATTCACCTATATTGAGGAGAAACATGCTCTAATTAGAAGCACAAGCACAATGCCAAGCACTAAGGAGCTGATTGATCTACTGAAACTATATCCTGGGAGGCTGCTCTATATTTTAACAAAATTACTGAGACTGCAGACACGTGCTCTATTGTTGTGAAAAAATAAGAAACAAGTTTGGCTTTCCTTTGTTTCTCCATTTTGGGCGTTATCCTTTATTTCTCAAGATGGAACTATTAATTCTATTTCCCAGTAGAGGTAAACTTCAAAAACCTGGATTCTTCAGTCAAATATATTTTTCTCCTCTTTTAAACCTACTTTACAACAAATAAAAGCTTTTTGTTTTGGTAAGATCTGATTAGTGAGAGATGCCTCTGACGAAGTAGCAAATGAGACCATATGCAATATGGATTTTATTTTACAATAAATGTGAGGGAGAGAGATAGAAAGAAATAGAAAAGAGTAAAGGGTGGAGAGAGAGAGAGAGATCAAGCAGAAGACAGTCACCACCCATGAATACAGCGGCATCCCATTGGTCCTTCTTCACCCCAGGCTTCAAAATGGTGGAGGTCCTGGAGTCGTTCTTCTGAGGGTACCACCTTTATACAGTCCAAGTTCCAAGTATTACAGAGTGGTCACATATGCTGTTCCCATAACTTGGGGTGCTATGTGTATGAGCAGTTGCTCCCTTTTCCACAATGGGAATTATTGTACGGACGCATTAACCAGGATGTGCTACCCAGATCTTGCCTCACCATGCCTGGAATTAGTAGCTTCCTGTTGAAAATTCCTCCCTTCTGTGCTTATCTCAAGTTCTTGCTATGGTGGCTTATCTTATGGCAAGTTCCTTCTGTGGCCTTGTGTTGTGGTTTAGGAATGGTGTTCCCCAATTCAGTGCCCCCACTGACTCTTCAAACCACACACTGTTGTCTCTTGCTCCCCTGTTTTCACCTCCTCCTCCCCACTGTGGATGGCTGGAGAGGAGAACTGGAGGCACAAAAGGCATAGATCACGGGTTGAGATAAGAGCAATTTACTGGAAACAGCAATAAGAAAATGAACAGTAACAGTAAAAATATTAACAGGGTGTACAAGAAAAGAAATTATTCACATGGAAAGACTCCTCAATAACAGACAATACCAGAAGGGTCCCTCTGCCATATTTTCTCTTCCCGAAGGAGCCCTTTCCCCTGCCCCCAGCAATGATATGAGGTGATATAGAATAATCTCCAGACCCCAGTCATGCTCCCTTCCAGCTACTTGAAAATATTAACTCTGTCCTGGCTGGGACCAGGACACCTTTGACAGTGTTTGAGACAGGCAACTTTGCACCTTTGTAGGCAGACAGGCAGGACAGAGGAAAACAAGCCTTTTCAAAGAAGCCACCACTTCTAAGTCTTTACTACTGATTTGGATTTCTAATTCCAGCTTTTTGTCACTTGACCTAGTTTTGCTTTTGATAGCTTTTTTTCTCCCAGTTGTTTTTTTAAAAATTTATTTTAATAAAATACAACAAACTTACTATAATTTTAATTTATATCACATTGCAAGGTCTTTCAGCAAGAAAAGAGCAAGAGAGCCCCTGCCTCATGCTGCCTCACAGGAATCAGCATTTCAGCAGCATTGGAACCACTCTCCATGAGTTTCAAGCCACTGAGGGGAGGGTTGGGTCTGCAACTGCTAGGAAGTTTCTTCCAGTGTTTTGGCAGCACTGGAGCCTTTTGGACAAAAATATTTTTTCCAGATTTTCTTTTTCCCTGCTCCTGTTGTTGTTTGGGGGCGGGGAGGGAGTTCTGGAACTGCAGAGGTTTGGTTGCTGTGTTGTTTTCCTTTGTTCTCTCTTTTGGCTGCATGGTCTGGGACACATGGACTGCCATGGCGGCCACCATCTTCAGAAAAGGGAGCTTCTCCATCATCTTGTCTTTGTCTAGGCCACTAGGCTGTCGAGGTGGTGGCCATATTGTTTTCTTTGTTCTTGGGGAGAGGGTTATGTAACTCAGCACCTTTGTATCTAGTGGTTATTGCTGTTTTCTTGGTTATTGCCATTTTTCTTTCAGTAAATTGTCACTTTTTTCACTTATCTCTTTGTATTTCTCTCTCCTTATTGTTGAAAGGGGAATGGTTAAAACTAAGGGGAGATAACATTTCAAAGTCTGCACCCCATAAAATTGCCTTAAACTAAAACAGGTTGGTTTTGCAGTCTCCTAATAATGACTACCTGGTACACTTTCCTAATCTACACCTGAAATTAGGAAACATGCAGCAAATAACTCCATCACCATCTATATTTATCTTTTGCAGCATGAGAAAGAGAGAAGGCCTTAACGCTGTGTAAGCACTGTTCAGCAGTAACATTGTGTTATCAATACTGTTTTCAGCACAAATCCAAAACATAGCATCATGCCAGCTACTACAAAGAAATTTAACTCAATCCCAGTCAAAACCAGTGTTGCAGTGTGTTTTTATCCAGGTTATCCAGTTTTCCAGGGTGGGTTTCTCTTGGGTTTCCCCTCCCCCGACCCCAGGAGTACTCCTGCCAATCCCAAGGGATTTGATTTTAATATAATGGGTTTCCCAGTCACCCCTGGAAGAATTCCAAGGGTACCTGTTGAGGGGATTTGCTATAACCGAAGAAGCCTCCCCTCCCCAAA
>VYXD01011657.1:72576-101711 GCA_013397195.1 Hylia prasina | reverse complement strand
GGCTGCTGAGGGAGCGCCGGGGCCGGGGGAGCCTCGGGGCAGCGGGGCCGGGACGGGTAAGCCGCTGATCCTGCCCTTCGATCCTGTCCCCTCATCCTGTCCACATCCTGTCCCCTCATCCTGTCCATATCCTGTCCCCTCATCCTGTCCCCTGATTCAGTTCCCTGATCCTTCCCCTGATCCTGTCCCCTAATCCAGTCCCCCGATCCAATCCCCTCTGCAGTCCTTTGATACAGTTCACTCATCCAGTTCCCTCATCCTGATCTAGTTCCTTGATCCTGTCTCTTCATCCTACTCCCTCATCCCCTCCCCTTGTCCCGTCCCTTCCTCCTGTCCCCTGATCCTGTCCCCTGTAGGCCCTTGTTTCTGTCAAGAATAGATTAAGCTGGTGTGTGCTTGCTGTTAGCGTGGATGGAAGTTCATTGCTCTGCTATAGGCAGCTCCGTAACGGAAATTGTATCTTATTTCATTGAAATTATAACCTAACCCACAGTGTTTCACAGGCAGTTGCTCATTTGAGACTTAAATCAATGGATAAACAATATTTCACGTAAGTTCACTGATATCACCTAAATACAAGTTTTATAAAGCAGCGACATTACCAAGGATCTTTTTTATTCTGTGTAGGCATCACAGTGCTTGATCAGAAGAACATTGTTTGGATATCCCCTAACTAAAGGAGGTTCTGGTCTTGTTCAAAAAACTAAAGGTAAGAAAATATTTCTCTGTGCTTCTGCCCTGTTTCACCCGAGTACCAAGATGTAATATTGCCTGCAGGAATATGGCATCTCTGTTCCTCATTCTGGTTTTCTGTAGATGTTTGTTTGAGGTTCTGCAGATCACGACATTCTACAGCAGCTGCTGACACATCTGGAGAGGATGCCTTGCTGAAGTGGGGCCTTCTCCTCGTCCCTCTGACCGCGTTTGGTCTCGGCACGTGGCAGGTACAAATAAGTATTTCATCTTTTCAAAAAATGAGCACTTGAGGACTGTCAAGTTTTTCCATCTGTTTGATCTAGTTCAGACAACAAGCAGGTTAAAGGTTTGCTGTTACTTTACATTTCTGTTTTCCAAGTGTCCACTTGTAAATCTTTAAAGGAAGTTTACGTTTTTTACACTTTCATTTTACTACAAATATTTTACTTAAATTAAATTCAGTAGCCTCTATTTTCATATCTCCAGTTACCCTGATTTAGGCCAGGTCTGATGAGAAAATTATGACCAAGATTTAAAGGCTTGCTGGGGTTGTTGCATTGCTCTGTTCTACCCTAAGGAGATACTTTTGCGTTTGTTTATTTCCAGGTTCAGCGGCGCAAGTGGAAATTAGATTTGATTGAACAGCTGTCATCAAGGATCACAGCAGAGCCCATCCCTCTGACTTTAGAGTATGGAAACAAGGATGGTTTGTTGTTTACAGAGCACTGACTGGGAATATTAGATATGGACCGTGCACTAATGAGCTTGTGCTGAACTGACCTGCATGAAAATGAAGGGATGCAATGGAAATTGGGATGTGCCAGCAAATTAGAAAGAGATCCTGATTTTTTTTTTAATTTTAGTAAAAGGATAAGTCAGTTCTTTCCTGTGGGATACTCTAAATGCATGGGGAAGGATGAATCTCTGTTCAGGAGAATGTGGGATGTAGTTCATAGCATTTTAAATCCCACCGGGGAAAGAGGACTTGGGTGTCTGCGGTGTCCCAAAGGAACTGTAACTGCAACAGGGAATCTTGGAGCAACAGCAGGCCCTGCCCCACACGTGGAGCAGTTGTGAGAGAGATTTTTAAGGTCCCTTGGTCACCTGGCACAACTCTCAGAAGGGCTCAGTTGTGGGATTTCATGGTCTGGGATGGGAAAGAAACGCTTCCCATGGCTGGGTGCACAGGCAGTGAGTCTGCCTGCTCTGTGATACCTGGGTTGGAGATACCATGGAACAGAACTTCTCCCTGGATGCTGCTGATCATCTCTGTTTGATTCTCCTAGACAGCTGAAATACAATAAGCCATATTCCATGAGCTGTTTGTCTTCTGCCTCTGTTTGCCAACAGGCTCCATCCAGAGCGAATTAGGGAAAAAGGAGAATCCCACAATAAAATCTCCGGATTGAATTCGCCTAGCACAGCCATGGTTTTGTTTTCCTCTTGTTCGTGCAGCCCCATGGAACTGAAGGAGTTGGAGTACAGGCCTGTGAAGGTCCGAGGGCGTTTTGACCACTCCAAGGAGCTCTACATCCTGCCCCGCTCCCTGCTGGACCCCGAGCGGGAGGCGCGGGAGGCGGGCAGGATCACATCCCACCCGGAGAACGGAGCCAACGTCGTCACCCCCTTCTACTGCACAGAGCTCGGGTGAGTTCAGGAGAGTCCTGCCCCATGGGAGCACTCACTTCTCCTTGGAAAAGCTGAATCCTGGTGGTTGGGTTTGTATCAATCACTCCCTGCCTTAAAAGGCATCTCTCAGTCTGTGACATCAGAGGCTCGATTTGAAATTGTATTTAAATTCCTTTACAATGTGCATTCAGGTGACAGCAAAAGTGGCAGCAAACATGTGGGTTGCTTCTTTCTTTGGTCTTTAGTTCTAGGCAGCACCAGGAATAAATTCCCTTTCTCTCCTGAGCAGTAACTTTATGTAACTCTAGGGTCACGATTTTAGTCAACCGAGGATTTGTGCCCAAGAAGAAATTGAAACCAGAGACCAGGCTGAAGGGACAGGTAAGGGGGATCCAGGGAATGGGGGGTGATACTTTGTGCCCCCTGGTTACCCAGAGGCAGCACTCACTAATCCAGAAAGGCAGGAGCTATGTTCAGTATCATGGGAGGTGATTTAATTAGCCATTGCGCTTTTCAAAGACAACAAACCTTTGTTTCCCACCTTTTTGTTAAGTAAATAATGTTTTTTTATAAACAAGGAGCTGTTCTTTGTCTGCTTTTTTCCCTGCTGTGTTACTGCCCCACTGCAGGGAACAACCATTTCATTTATGCTCAGACCCTTCAAGTGCCACATTTTCCTGACAGCACTTAACATGTCAGAATATGAAATCAATCTTGAAACCTTCCTTTTTTCTCGCTGCACTTCTCAGATTGAAGATGAGATTGATCTCACAGGGGTGGTGAGGTTAACAGAAAAAAGGAAACCCTTTGTGCCTGAAAATAACATTGAAAAAAACCGCTGGCACTACCGGGACCTGGAGGCCATGGCCAAGGTGACGGGTGCTGAGCCCATCTTCATCGATGCAGATTTCAGTAAGTCACAGAGAACCCAGCCCCATGTCCAATTTACATCCCTCTCCCTCCCTTTCCCCTCAGTTCTCTTCCTGTGCTCTGCCACCCCACTGTTTTGAAGGTGACAGGGAACCTACAAGAGAGCTGGAGAAGGACCTTTGTCAGCATCAAAGATAGGACATGGGGGAGTGGCTTCAAACTGCCAGAGGGCAGGGTTAGATGGGATGTTGGGCAGGAATTATTCCCTGGGAGGGTGGGGAGACCCTGCTCAGGTTGCCCAGAGAAGCTGTGGCTGCCCCTGGATCCCTGGAAGTGTCCAAGGCCAGGTAAGACAGGCTTGGAGCAGCCTGGGATAGTGGAAGGTGTCCCTGCCCCATGGCAGGGGGTAGAATGAGATGAGCTTTAAGGTCCCTTCCAACCCAAACCATTCTGGGATTCTATAAACTTGGGAACAGCACTGCCTGAGGGACAGCAGGGTATCCATGCACTGGATTAATCACCTTCTTCCCCTCTTACACACTGTGCAGACTAAGGATTGAAGGTGGCTGTGTTGTCCCCACAGGAAGCACAGTCCCCGGGGGGCCCATCGGGGGCCAGACCAGGGTGAGCCTGCGGAACGAGCACATGCAGTGCAGGGAACCTACGTAAGGGACCAGCCCTCCTGGGGGACCTGCCCCGGGCTGCTCTGGAGCTACAAAAGCCCAGTTTTAACGTAGTTTGTGCCAGGTGGCTTGACTTTGTTATTGCAGCTGTCTCAGGCAGGTCCAGTCCACCCTGGAAAGGTGCCAATGTGATTTTCTCTCACAGGTACAGCTTGTGTGCTGCAACTTCCTACTTGTGGTACAAGAAATTTATACAGAAGCTACCTCGGTGAGGGGAAAAGTCTTTGTGCTACAGTGAACAGCAGACTTTTATGGATAACAGGAGGCTGATCAGTCCTAAATAACTGAAGCACCTGGAATTCCAGAGCAGTTTCAGCAAACGTTATCAAGCTGCAAATGGACTTTAAGCAGCCCCTGCAAACTGAGCTCCCACCAGCGTGATTTGGCTGCAGCATGGGAGCACTGAACTTCAACAGCACACTACACTTTTCTGTCCTGGCTGGTTGTTAGCTGCATTTTAACACCTCCACTGTATTTTCCTTATGACAAATCCAGAGGATTTTGTCAACCAGCCTATTTGCAGCAAGCAGTCGTTCCTGAGCACAGGAATGGCTCTCAGCAGTTGCAGCAGAATAAATAAAGGCCTACAGGTCTTGCCTTATGACTTGCATCAATCTTACATGGAACAGCAGCAAACCTGAATTAGAGGCTACTGTGGATGCTCAGGTCTAGCTGGGGAAGGCAGCCTGTGGCTTTGCAGGAGGAGGGCTGGCAAAAACAAGCAGCTACCACAGCTGGAGCCTTGGTAGCCTCCACAGTGCCATGAGACCAAGTCAGCACTCAGCAAACAGAACAACAGGAAGGTCCTGATTCTTCCTCTTCAGCCTGCCTTCACCGCAAGAGGCACTGCAGGTGTGGAAGGCTGTAAAGCTGTTTGACCCATACTGTGACCCAGTCCTAAGTACTCAACAGCTATTTCTGATATAGATTTGAAAACCAAGCCAGGCTTAAAGCCAGAACTAGCTCAGCACAGTCAACTTCAAGATCCCAGAGCATGTGCAGCTGAGCTGCTGGGCTGTGTGTTCAAGGGAGAGGAGTTATTACACAGGAAAGTTTTTCCAAGTTTAGTAACAACCAGCTCTGTGGAGCTGTTTCTGCCCGTTCTGTCACTGGGTGGAAGGCACAGAAGTACAGCAATGCCACTGTGCTACTCCCTGCTTAGAGCACTCCCATGAACAGAGACCACTGGAACAGCTGGGGTTTATTATGTACAGAAAACACTGTGCAATGCAGATCATCTTCAGCCCAGCTTTGTAGCCAGTTCTTTAGCCTTTGCCTTTTCCAGCTTCGCAATGCGAGCCACCGATTTTGGACCCAGGACATTCCCGCCCCAGTGACGACGGATCTGCAAGGAAGGGAGAACAGGTTAGAGACCTCATTCCATCTCTTACTGTCACTCAATTCTGCACAAGGGGAAGAGCTCCCTCAGCTACAAAGTCCTACACATTTCAAGCATTGCACTACAATTCGGGGCAGCAAAGAGAAAAGCTTAAAATCTTTCTAATGAGGAATGTTGGATTCAGCTACTCCATAAATCCTGGATTTGGGATATGGAGTTTAGGTAGCAGAAGCTGTTGCCCTCTCTGCAATCCTTGCCCTAGGTTTGCTGTTTACTTCTAACCTGGTGACAGCTTTCACTTTTTACCCCATTCTCAGGTAAAGACTCTGGGTACACTGTAAGCACACCTAGGTATAACACACCCAGGTATAAACTGATGTCACTATGTCCCATTTCTCCCTTCTGGGAATGTTAACAGTGTACAAAAACAAGGCCAGCAGCACAGAGAATCTTACCTCATCATATCTGTCATTGTAGTTGGTCTTGACAGCCTCCACCAGCTTTGCAAGGGCTCCCTTATCCTCCCTGTTGATGACAGTTTCAGTTCAACATTTTCCACAAATATTTTGCAGAGACAGAATTTGAGAGCATCTAGTGGCAACCCAATTTTTCAGGTTAAGCAAAAGCATCACTTGCAAAGGGTTAACACTCAATCTGCAGTACTCAGATTTTACGAGTAACCACCCTTTTGGTAAACCAAAATAATCTGTACCTTCAGGATTTGATAGACACTTCCCAAGTTTGCTACCCACCTGCCCTAGAGCCTGTGCTTAGGGCAGTTTGCTTTCTCCACAAGACAATCAAGCGAGCTCCCAGAACACTTACGGGTTAACCTGGGTGAAGGCCACGGAGGTGCAGGTCTTCCTGTGCACCAGCCTGCCCAGCCTGGCTTTGCCCTTGATGATGCAGTAGGGAACTCCCATCTTTCGGCACAGGGCTGGCAGGAAAACCACCAGCTGAAAGGGAAGGGAGTGCTGAGTGACTGAGGGAGAGCATCCCTTTGTGCTGCTGTCAGCCTGGGCTGTGGCAATTGCTCAGTGTTAAAAAGCTCGTTTTGCTCTTCACTGCTAGTTCAGGTGAAGAAATTCAAAACATCACTGCAAGGGCCCAGCCTCACTGTCCAGCCAGGACAACTACAAACATGCACAAGCACCCCAGTCCTGGCAAATGTGTATTTTTTTCATGCATTCTCTTTCATGCAATTCGTCCTAAAATCCATTTTTGCCTTAAAGGTACTTCTGACCCCAGCCTAAGTAACACAGGTAGTCTGTAACATATGCTCACCTCAATGGGGTCTACATCGTGGGCAATAACGACAAGCTGAGCTTTCTTGTTCTCCACCAGAGTTGTGACAGTATTAATACCTGAAAAACAAGTTCTGGATAAGCTTTGGTTCCTCTCAGTCCATTTTCAGAGCTTTCGTGTAAGCCAACTCTGATTCCATAGCACAGCATCACTATGGAAGTTATAAACACTTCTCCCATCAGTGGCACAAAGGCATTTCCTGGACAGTTTGCTAAAGCTCAGGGTTAAAAAGCTCGTCTATTTTGCTCTTCACTTTGAGCTCAGGTGAAGAAATTCATAACATCATTGCCATAGCTTGTCCAAGGCTGGCTGGTTGAAGAACCAACTCTTGCATCAGTTTTCTCTCTCAAGAAGTGCCACACTCCCACATTCCATCAGCTCAGGTACAAAGTTACCTGCTCGAAGGACCGGTGGCCGCTTGGTTGGAGCATCTCCCTTCCCTGCAGCTTTCTGCTCAGCACGAGCCAGCAGCCTCTGCTTCTTCTCTTGCTTATTTTCAGGCCTGTATTTGTGTGCCAGCTTCAGAAGCTGTGTGGCTGGAAGAGAACACCTGCTAATTAGTTGCACGACCTGAAAATCTAAGCATTGTTTTTTAAAAATACTGCAGTGCATCAGCGATCTTGGTGGTTGTCATCACATTTTTTTTCACAGCAAAAAGAGATCATCATCTGCACAGTCCAAGAGAAGGGCACCCTGAGAGCCCCTATTTGCAAACACCTCTGATGGCACTGAGAGCTCCTCGACTGTCTGGATGAGGAAATGCCAGCCATTATATGGTTAGAGGTGGTGCACTGGCTCTTTTAAAGCAAGGAGCATCTACGAGGAGGAAATTATTCTAGACAAGTCCATTTTTTTGCATAGACTCATTCACTGAAGACCCCTAAATCCTTTCTTCCTTCAGTGCCAACCTGTTGGTTTTCTCCCCCAAAACCTGCACTCCCACACATCTCAAACATGTAAACAATCTGTTTACACCACCCTGGGTAGTTCTACATCAAGCTGGAAGAATGGAATCACAGGTAAGATTTAACGCAGGGTTTGGGTCAGCAAACAGAGCTTTGGTATTTTCTAAATCCCTTTTCAGGGTACACAGCAGCAATCCAAGATTTAAGCCAGTAAATTGATTTTGACACCACCCTGGTCACTGTTCAAGCCTCCCTAAAACACATCCACAGACACACCACCCCAGCTAACCTTTGTTAAGGTTTCTTATGGTTTCTCTCCCCTTTTCTGAGACACATCCCATTTCCAGCCCAAGCCCAGAGAACCCTGTGGGGCACATCCTCACCTGTCTGGCGATCCAGGGCCTGGGTGAACTGGTTGATGGCAGGAGGCACCTTCAGGCGTTTGTAGAGGATGGACCTCTGGCGCTGCAGCCGAATGTAGCGTGGCCATTTCACAAAGCGGGTGAGGTCACGCTTGGGCTGGATATCCTGTCCTAAAACAACACAGCCTTTAGCTCAGGGCCGCCCCAAATCCAGTGCAGCAGCATGGGAATGGCACAGGAGCATCAGTGATCTTGGTGGTAATGTGTCAGCACGACCACTCAGATAGCAAATATTCTTTCACATCATCTGCGCCTTGTACAAGAATGGCACTGCACACAGTCTGGAGTGACTTTTAAAGTTTGTAACTTAGACATCTGTTCATTAAACAAGAAAAAAACATGGGAGCAACTATCCCAAATATCCACTTACTCACCAATGCCAAAGTTCTTGGGCCTCTTCTCAAAGAGGGGATTGACAACCTTCTTGGCCTCCTGCTTCTTGACTACAGCAGGGGCTGGTGCCACCTTCTTGCCCTTGGCCTTCTTTCCTTTCGGCTGCAGGCAAGAAACACACTCTGCTTTCTTTTGCCTCCGAAAGTCCCGTGCTTGGAAAAGTTACCAGCCCACCCTGGAAATGCATTTATTTTCCTAGGCATTTCACCAGCCTGGCGGCCTCCCATGCTCACCCTGCTCTTTCAGAGAAAGCAAATCCTTCGCTTTACGTTTATAAGGCTTATAAACCACCCCAGCGTAATGATGGCTTTGCCCGGCCTGGCGCTCCCCGAGAGCAGCCGAGATACCCCCACGGGGACCCGACCTACCCCGGGAACGCCGTGCGGCCTGGCCGGGCCGCCCGAGCCGGCAGCAGCTCCGGGCTCCCGGCGCGGGAGGCCAGGCCCGTACGCGGCCTTCCCCCATCACCGCAAATCGGGCACGAAACACCGCTCCACCGCCTCCCCCCGCAGCCCAGCACCCTCGCGGCGCTGCCGCTGCCCATCGGCGGCGGCGGATGACGGCGGGCAGCCCCAGATGGCGGCGGATGGCTCCGGCCCCCCTCCCCGCGCCGCCGCCATCACTCACCATCTTGGGCGGTGGGAGAGAAAGGCGGAGCGGTGCATGCCGGGAGGTGTCTACGGCGCGAGACGTCTCGCGAGAGCGCGGGGCGGGCCCGTGCGGGAGGGCGCGGCCATGGCGCAGCCCCGGGTGCTGCCCCAGAGCAAGGAGACCCTGCTGCAGTCCTACAACAAGCGCCTCAAGGACGATGTCAAGTCCATCATGGACAACTTCACCGAGATCATCAAGACGGCCAAGGTGGGCCGGAGCGGGTCGCCCCACCCCGCGGGAGCACCCCGGCTGCTAAGCGGAGAAGGGCGGGGGCACGCGAGGAAGAAGGGGCTGTGAGGGGAGAGGGGAGGACCTTTCATAGAATCCTGGAATATTAAAGGCTTTAAAGGGACCTTAAAGGGACCTTAGAGATGGTCTCGTTCCACCCTCTGCCATGGGCAGGGAAACCTTCCACCAGACCAGGTTGCTCCAAGCCCCGTCCGGCCTGGCCTTGGACACTGTGTGAATTGAACTGTAATTCACATACTTGTGAATTTCACGTACATAATGTGTGGTCTCATTTCACATATATAGGAAATTCGTACACATGTCCACATATATATTCCCATATATTATATCTTATAACTTAGTAATTAGGTATTTGAATTTTAAATATGCAGAGATGGATTTATGTACTTTTTTCTTTAGATCGAGGACGAAACTCAAGTCTCTCGAGCAACCCAGGGTGAACAAGATAACTACGAGATGCATGTCAGAGCTGCAAATATTGTGAGTAGCACTGTACTGTGCAGACCTGTGGGCAGCACATCCTGCAGGGGCTGTTGGGTTTATTTTTGGATCTTTATAAAACTCCCAAGGACTGCTGCCAGGAGAGTAACTTCATGTTTGGGAAGGCTGGGTCAGAATTCTGTCCGAATCCTCACGTATTGTGGGAGTTTTTATATAAAGTTTGGGCTGAAGGAACAGCTTGGGGCATCTTGGAACTGGAGCAAAGCCCTGTTCTGAGTTGTGATTTTTCTCGCTGCTGCCAGGTCCGAGCTGGCGAGTCCCTGATGAAACTTGTGTCTGACCTGAAGCAGTTCTTGATCCTCAACGATTTCCCCTCTGTGAACGAGGCCATCAACCAGCGCAACCAGCAGCTGAGGAGCCTGCAGGAGGAGTGTGACAAGAAGCTGATTGCACTGCGGGATGAGATCTCCATTGACCTGTACGAGCTAGAAGAAGAATATTACTCTTCCAGGTACAAATAGGGCAGTGGACTCTGCCTTACAACTCCAGGGCTTCTTGGGGTAGTTAGTCCAGACCATCAAATAGCCCTTAGAGTACAGGTGTTGAGAGTGTTCCCAAAATTTTCAGTCCTACTTTTAATTAGGTCAAACTCTCGTTCTGCAACTAAAGCAATTGCCTTTTCCTTGTAGATCCCCTACAGGGTGTAAATGCCCTGGTGAAGGAGGTGTTCACAGCATCCCAAGTTTGATAGGTAATTTCCTTGGGCTTCTGTTGTAATCATTAGAAAAGAAGATGAACTTCCTTGGGGGAAATCCCTCTGAAGGAGCCTCTAGCTCTCTCCCTAGAGAGACCAGCCTGCTGAGCTGGGTCCTGATGTCACCTCACCTTTGTGGTGAGTCCTTTCACAAGTGACCTGGTCACACATTGTGCCTTTTCCTTCACTGCCCCCAGCTGCCTCCAGTCCTGCTGGGGTCAACATTTGCAAGGAGCAAAGAGACTTGCTCAGTTTCATTGAATTATGAAGTATTGTTATAGGATTTTCTAAGGAATGACTTATTACTGTTTGTTTGTGGGATTTTTAGTGTTTTTAAAAGCCTCTTATTTAGCAAACAGACTTTAGAGAATTCAGACACTTTATTTTTTATTTCTTTTTGTCACGCACTCCAGCACTTCTAGTTAATGATGCAGTAAATGAAAGCAGAAGAAAACAAATGTAAACCTGATTATCTTGGCTGCACTTTCCAAGCTAAGTGAAGTCAATGCAATAATTCTAGGACTTTTAAACAAACACTTAACTTTAAAAAATTTTGCATAAAATTTTACTGACCAGATTTTTTACGTTTGCCTTTTTTCTAAGAATGCTGAATGCCTATAACCCCAGCTAAGTCAACTAAATTGCTCAATATCTTTGAAAGTAAGGCCATTGTTTATGAGTAATATATGCATTTTAAGAGTAAAAAGATAATAATATGCCACAGCTTAGAGGTAAAAGTTTAGAGTTGTTTTTCCAACTTTATTCATTTTTTTTTGAGGAGGTTGTGATGATCACAAACCCAAGCCCCTGTGCAGGTGCTGATAGGTCCATGACATAGCAGTGAGCTTATCCAAAGGGCTGTGCTGTGGGGTGAGAGTGCCCCAGATGTGCCAGGTGTGCTTCCCTCACCCTGTCCCCAGACTGCCACCACTGTGTGCTGGTCACTGTCACTTTTGGACTGAGGGGTTCTGGCCGTGCTGGCATGGTCTGTCCACCTGCCTGGCCCCAGGTGCCACATCAAGCAACCCTTGCTGACAGAACTAACATGGAAGCACAAATGTTGGTGTACATCAGATGGATTTGCCTTCCTGCTCTTTCTTATGGGTCATGAGGTGAGGAAACGTGGCATCTCTGCAGAGCTGTTATCTTTCACTTTGTTATCATGTAGCACTTGGTCATTTGCTTTTAGCACTTCCTGCCTTCCTGTGCTCTTTTCTGACTTTTTCTGCACCAAAGAAATTGTGTCTGTATAAATATAGAAACAGTGATTTATTCAAAGTCCTTTTATAATTAGAATACTACCATATTTTTAATGAAATCTTATTGTCTAATGTGGGGGAAAGGGTTTCTGTTATGTCACAGCCATGTTTCAGTGGCTGTCAACACAAGGGGGAGTTCTGTGCTGTCCTGGGAATGCCTCTTCAGTTGTAGGGTCAGGTGTTTGCCAGGCTTTTTATGTGCCCACGGGGCTTCTGATGAGACCCAAAAGCAGATCCTTGAAACTAAACCCGAGAAGATTGTCCTGAAGGAATCTTGGCTTTCCTGTCCTGTGATCGAGTAGTTTTGTAGAGCTGTCCCTCTGCACTCAGACTGGCTGGGTGCCTCAGGGGAGTAGTGAAGTCCCTTCCCTGCCCTGAGGAGCCCTCCCAGGACAGAGCAGCAGCTGGCCAGTGCTCCTGGGCTGTGCAGAGCTGCTCACTGACCCTGACTTGTGAGGAGTGTTAGCTGAGAGGAGTGTTAGACTCTGGAGCTGTTCTAACTGGGGCAGCAGGAGAAGCAGTCATGCTTCTGACACAGCTGAAACGTGGTTAGCAACTCCCCTGCCATGATGTGTGGAGGCTGTGGTGGGGTTCTCCTGGGAAGTTGAGGTCTGTGACAGAACAGGAGCTGTAGTTCTGATTCTGATGGCCTTTGTTAACTGAACCCAGCTCCACCGTGTTGGGGGCTGATCTTCCAAGGGATTTTACAGAAGCCCCAGATACAAAACCTGTATCCTCTGCCTTCTCACTTCTGCAAAGCCAGCTGGGTGATGCTGCCAGAAAAGAGCTCAGCTTGCACCTAGTGCTTTGTGTGCTTGTTCCCCAGAGTGGTAACTGCAAGTCCAGCTTGCCTTCTCATCCTAACCCCCAGACCTGCATTTGTGTTCCATTGCTCCCTCCTCTGAGGTCACAGGAGCTGTCTTGAGTGTGGGGTTAAATCTCACGTTTCATGTTTGTGCAATATGAACTGTCTCATATTTCTATACTTAAAATATTTCCCTAAGCATCAGTCCACACATTACAAATGTAAATAAAGCTGCAACAACAAAATCACTTGACCCATTGGGTTTGTTTTTCTCTGAATGCAAGCTGCTTTCTGCTCCAGCACTCACTTTATCTTGGGTGTCTCTTGTGTGTGCAGCTCCTTCTCCTCTTTGGGATTTGTGTTGGTTTTGTTCCAGTTCCTTCCATGTTTCTTTTTAGTTTTGGCCCTTTCACATTATGCTTTCCTCAGAGTATGGGCAGGAATTAGCCAGTTTAAAAACCTTATTTTCCCACACTGCTGGTTCATCCAGTGCTGGAATCCAGCCAGCTGCTTTTAGAAGCACTGTTAGCCCAGGCTCTTTGGGAAAAGGCAGGAGCTGTCAGTACTTTCTAATGAAGCTTCAATGGAAGACCCAAACCTGTGGAGCACTTTTTTGAAAGGGCAGGGGTGCAAATAGGGTTCTTCTTTATTGTGGCAGGGACAGGCCCCAAAACAATTGTGGCAGGTTTTTTGCTAAAGTAAAATTTAGAGCAGGATTTCTATTTTTTCCTCCCATAGGTTGCAGTCTAGTTCCAAGTAAAATCATTGTGGGTAAGGTCCACGTCTCACTCATCAGTAGCAGAACTCTCATATTTGGGGGTGCCAGGACTTCAGCTCAGATCTTTTCAGAGACTTGGAGTGTCTGGATTAGAATCGAGCCTGTTTCATTTTTGTAGCCACAGTTCTGTCTCTGAAATTGCCCCAATTCCTCACCAGGCCCAGGAGATTTTAGCACCAGCCCTTAAGAGGGGGTATCTTAGGGAAGGCCAATGTCACACGACTTAGGATGATTTCATGAACACAGACCTTACATCCAGCATTTATTTTGCCATTTTCTTAATGCTTTGCTTCTGTCTTGCTCCCTCCACCCTTTCCGTCCCTCCCCTCCTCTGTCACCGCGCCCGCTCTCTCCTCGCGGGGGTTGTTTGTTCTGGAAAGCTACAGTCTGTGTGACAGCAATGATCTCCCACTGTGCGAAGCCTACTGGAGACAAGACTTTGCCTCGCTGTCCCCCGAGAGCCTCTCCATGCCTCTGGCAGCTGCCGCAGCGGAGCAGAGCGGTGCCGCCTCGCAGAGTTCCACCCCGTCGCATCCCCACGTGAACGGGCACGGGGCGGGCCCCGCCGAGCATTCCTGAGGAGGATTCGCTGCTGCTCGTCCGGGGATGGCGCTGCTGCTGGAAGTCTTCCTCCTGCTGTGCTGTGCTGTGCTGTGCAAGCGGCTCCTGCTGTCAGGAGGAGGCACTGGAGCTGTGCTGGCCGGGCTCTGCTCCCTGCATGGCTGCAGTGCTTCCTCCACGCCAGGACCTTGCCAGGAGTGTTCCCGTCCCTTAAGACATAGAGATCTGTAGACACAAAGTGAATCTCGTTATAACAAATTAGAGTCAGGTTTGCTTTAATGTGATAGTGACGTGTAGAGTTCTTTAGAAGTCCAGTTTGTTTCCATGTGAGTGTTGGGAGTTGAATTACTTTGGGATAAACTTGAGCCAAATGTGGGGGCAGTGAGCGTGTTGGGTTTTAACTCTGCTTCCCAAGGTTATTGACATTCTAGCTGCTTTAAAGCTCTCTCAGGATGGCATCTGACAACCTCTGATCTACTGTAAAGAGTCTTACTAGGATTTTTACACATCAGTCTTCACTGTCAAAATGCTTTACAAACTTGAACTCTTGATTTGGAAGGAGAATCCCAGGAGTCCCTTATGGCAGAGCAGTGTTCCCCCCCTTGGAAGAGGAACGGGCAGACGGGATCAGACTGAGGGACCAATGATGGCACTTGCTCAAAGTCACAAAGAGAAGCAGTGTCACGCTTTTGTCTGTCAATTCCTTCCTCAGTGTTTACACAGGAATTCCTGTTAATACAGTCTGAGCTAACATGGAGCCACTGTTTATGTTGGCTTTTAGTTTTGTCTTATGAAAAAATCTTGAGAGCAGTGAGGGATACTCGGTTACTCTCAGTTTCCTTCCAAAGAAACGCATTTGGTGCTTGGTCTGCAGCTGTTCAGCAGCTCAGCACATCTTCTGTCCTTTCCTTTTGTGGTGGCTCTGCCTTGGCTCGAGCTGTGCAGCTGAAAGGGAGATGCCACTGAACTGAACACTGTCACCACAGCTCGGTGTCACGGCCACCACAGAGCCACCAGTGCATTCCAACAGCTGAGCTGAGCTTCCCCACCTTTCTGCTGTAGTGTCTCATTTCTTAGGATGTGAATTTTGCTATTATTTTTTGGTTTCTTTTTCTTCCATTCCATTTATTTTTGTAATTAGGTGATTTAATAAAACTGACTGTTTTGTATAATTTTTAAGGCGTGTGTTTTCAGCCACGAGGCTTTGTGAAAGTGTCACAATATGAGCGTGCGCATGCGAGGAGGGGTGAGCATTGTCTTGCAGGCTGTGAAGAAAACTCTGCTCCCTGCAGCTCTTCCAGGGGCTGCAGAAACCACCGCGAAACTCGCCCGTGCTCTGGGCACTCCACCCCGGTGCAGGGGGAAGCTCGGTTCTGTCCTCCAACAACGGGAGGTTTGGCAAAGAAAGGTTTGGGAGCTGCGGCGGAGGCGAACCGGGGGCTGCCTCCGGGGCTCCGGGGAGGTGTCTGTAAGGAACGGGGGTCGCAGCCCGCCGGGAGAGCCCCGAGCACCCGCGGTGCGGCTGAGGAACGCCGTCGGTCCGCGCCCAGCCCGCGGCAGCCGCGGCGGGGGCGGCTCCGGGCCCGGCGCTGCCGTCACTTCCCGGCCGGCGCCTTTCCTCCCTCGCTTCCTCCATCACTTCCTGCCGGGGCTCCACGCGGAGCGCGGCCCCGGGGACGGCACTGCCACCCGGGGCGGCCATGGCCAGCCTGGCCGCTCAGGACTCCTACCTGCAGGGCTTGGCCAGGAGGGCCGGCGTGCAGCCCGCCCCGGAGTCGCGCAAGAGGAAATTTGGTACTGGAACTGTGACGCATCGGTTCTGTCCTCTCCGGCCGGTTTGTGGGAGGCTGGGCGCGGCAGGCGTGCCCCCACGCGGTGCTCGGCCCGGGATTGTGCCGGTTTATAACAAAAAAAACACACGGAGCTCCCGAACGCGTTGTGCACATTGTACTGGGAGCCCTGGGAATCGGTGGTCTCCATTCACTGTGGTGCTGGATGTGGAGAGCTGGGATTTTGCAGAAGTGTGTGAGGATGTTTGGTCTATTTAAATAAACCCTAAAACGTATAATTTTCCAGCATTTAAGATATGCCCTTGTGATGCTGGAACTTTAGCGTTCAGTAATAACTGAATGTTATGAGTGGGAATGTAGCATTGTGCTCTTTTTTGTAATTTTTTTTTGCCTTCTAGTGTCCAAGCCAGCCCAGCCCGAGGATGCTGGCAGACAGGTCAAGAAACAGAAGAAAAAGAAGGCCAAGAAGCAAACTGAGAAGAAGAATGCTTCTTCAGCCAAGCAGGTCGTTTCTAACACCAGTAAACCCACTGCAGGACAGAAAGCAGCCCCTCAAGCCAGCAAATCATCTCCACAGGGTGGTACACAGAACAGAAAGGAGAGTTTGGCTACGGGTAAGAATTCCAGCTTTGCCGTGGTCTGCTTAAAGTGACCTGGGCTGAGCTGGCTGCTTTTCACTTGCTTCACACGAGTCTAGTTTGGAAAGCCTGAACTGACAACATCTTTGCTTATTTCACGTGCCCCAGAAGCTTTTGCCTATAGACAAGAATTTGTGCCATCACCACTGGGTGGCTCTCTGGAAACGGTGTTTAACTGAGCTGCAGAGGGTTTGTGCCTGTGAGTAACTTTGAGAATTACACGTGGATGCAATCCCTGTCCTGCCAGCTCAGCTTTCCTTTATGACAATAAAAAAAAAGCCAGATCACAGAGAAAAGCTGTCCGGAGCCTCTCTGTTCCACAAGCTTGGTGCTTGTCTTTGGCTTGCCAGGCAGCCCCAGGGCATGCCAGGCCACTGCTGGCAGTGTTGAATGATAAAAGGGGAAATTCTAAAGAAACCAATGAAATAGAAACTGCGTTTGTGTGGATTTTCCGTTCCATTCACAGCATCTAAAGAGTTCCCAGAGTGTTTCCCATAGCCAGAGAAAGTGCTACTGTTTAGCTGGTGCTGCTTTTTAAGTATTTTTATTTTCTCCCTCACATTTTCAGGAAGTAAAAGTGAACTGAATTCCCCTTCTGTTTCTGCAATCAGTCTGTTGCGTCAGAGACTCCATGAGAAGATTAAAAAGGCTTCTGGACAGGTATGGGGACTCTGAATGTGGATCCATATCTCTGTTTGTGCACTTGAAATTCTCTCCAGCCTCTCAGGGCACGTGGGGACAGGATGTCACAGGGTTTGAGCTGATTCCATCTCATAAGGAATTGCCTGTAGGTATTGCCAGGTGAGCTGTGTGTGTTCTGAGGAAAAACCTGTGAGAAAAGATGGGGTCAGCATCAAAGAGAACATGCCTTTAGTGATTTTTAGGAAAAAACAAAATAGTGAGAGCCTGAAAGGGAACAGCTACAGACTGTTGAGGGAAAGCAAAGGGTTTGAAATGTTGTTACTGTGTTTAGTGTCTCTATCAGCTTAGTCACAGCTTCACATCACAGGTGGTGTTTCTGAGGAGGAGTTTCAAATCAGGAACTTGGGCACAGCCCACTTCTAATTCTGCTTTAACCCTTTAAGGCTTCTCATTCACATCCATCTTTCTCCTTAGGATAATGCCAAAGAGTTAACCCCTGCAGTCCTGGAGAAGAGGCAGAGAAGGAAGTATGAGAGAGAGAGGAAGAAACGCCGGCGAAAGGAGTTGAAGATGAAGGCAAAAATGGAAAAGAAAGAAACTGAGGAGGTACCAGCAGAGCCAGAAAACAAAAAGGAGGAGAGCAAAGCTGAGATTGTCTTCAACAAGGTTGAAGTTCATGAAGAGAATGAGTTGAACAAGATCCAGAAGAAGAAAGAGAAGAGGAAAGCGGTGAAAGGCAATATCACCCCTCTAACAGGCAAGAACTACAAGCAGCTGCTGAGCAGGCTGGAGACCAGGAAGAATAAACTGGAGGAGCTCAAGGAGAAGGACGAGAAGAAAGCTCAGGAGCTGGAGACCAAGATAAAATGGACAAATGCTCTCTATAAGGCAGAAGGGGTGAAGATCCGTGACGACGAGGAGCGTCTGAAGGAGGCCCTGAAGCGCAAGGAGAAGCGCAGAGCGCAGCGCAAGAAGCAGTGGGAGGAACGGACTGTCAGGGTGGTGGAAAAGATGCAGCAGCGGCAGGACAAGCGCCAGAAGAACATCCAGAAGAAGAAGAAGGAGAAGATAGAGAAGAAGAAAGCCAGGGCCCGGAAGAAGGGCCGAGTTCTGCCAGAGGACTTGAAAAAAGCTGGGTTCAAGTGAGAGCGAGGCAGCTGGTGCTGGCGCTGGGGTTCCAGGGTGGGGCGTTGTCACACGGGGCTGTGTCACTGTCCCAGGCTGTGAGGCAGGCACTGCCACAGCTTCCCAGCCTCATCATACTAAAAAAACAGTTGTGTGTTTGTTAATAAAGTTTTCTATCCTAAAGAAACACCTCTTGGCTGATTTCTAGTAGGAATTACTATTTTTCTAAAGGGGAAATGTCAGTTGCTGTCACTTCCTCTGATGGGCAGCACAGTGTCTTCTTTGCATCCCCTGGGAATGGAGAAGAGGAAACAAAAAGGCAAAAAGACCAAACATGGGATTCATCTCAACACAAAGATACTGCAGATATTGTAAAACCTTTGCTTAATATGAACTCAGATGATACCTTTGGAAAGGAGAGTGCATCTTGGATACATTTATCCTTCCCACCACAAGAAAACTGGAAATAATTATCATTTTTAGGCAGTGCTGTTCATTTATCTTTTAAGTTAGGTTTTATCAGAATTAGGTCAACACAGACATAGACACACACATGTACACGTGCATGGATTTATTATGGAGCTAGCTGATGTTTTTGGATCATCTGTAGAACACGCTGACTGATCTTGATGGTAGAAGGATTGGCTCCAAGTCTATCTTTGGCAATAATAAAAAATGAGGCAAAAAAATTCTGGCAACCATAGGTGCCTGCAAGGGTTTCTTCTCTGTGCAGTTCATCAGTGCAAAATTTGGCGATTACCAATTTTGTCCTTTACTGTTGTTTATATAGAAATACAAATGTAAATTTGAGCAGCTGTTTGCCCAGCTCAGGGGGGAAAGTACAGCTTTGCTGGCAATTCAACCTGGGGAAGGTTGGTGGGAACAGTCCATGCAGAAAACAAAGCAACTCTGCCCCGGAGATCAGTCAAACCTTGCTGATGCCCTGATCTTGGTCGATGTGAACTGGTAATTTGTACTGAGCTCGAAGATGTTATCAATTGAGTCCAGCTGAATTCTCGATTCTCTCGATCTGGCGCTTTGGAAGAAGCTCTTTTTTGCCGTATCAATAAAGCTGCTGAATGTGCTGATGGAAATGCAGGCTGTGCTGTGCAGTGCCTCCCAGCTGGATCCCTGCCAGAGCCCAGGTAACTCCATGGTGCAGCTGCAATCTGAGACTCTGCAGAGCCAGGAGCCCGAGCAGGGGATTTGTGCTCACTCCCTGGTCCAGCCTCAGGTGAGACTGAACATCTGCGTCACGGGAGCCAAAGGCAGCCTGTTCCACACTGCACTCCAGCAAGGAAACCTCTCCTCGGGCAGAGATGGAGCTTTCCCCATGGATATCTTCTCTTTCTTCACCTTCTGAACGACCCTGCACTCACAGCTTGCCACTTCAGTTGTAAAAATCTGAAATACACGTTTGGAAATCTGAAATGGTTGCTTTGCAAAGAATATTTTCCATGGAACGGTCTACAAGTGAGGTATTTATCAGCTGTCCAGAATGCTTTCCAAGCTGGGCTTGAAGATAAAGTAGTGCTTTGTTCTGGGAGGTCAAACAAGTTCATTTGGGAGTAACAGAGCTACTTTGAGCCATATCCCTTTTAAAAAAACCCTCTGAACAAATTCGAGGAACCTGAGTAACTGTTAAAAATGCTTTAGCTGTGATTTCTGTTTGGTTGGAGATTCTTCCAAGAGCTGCAACCACATCTATTTCATTTTTGTTTGTGTTCACAGTAAACTGTAAATCAGTTGAGGTAAATCTCAGTGAGGTGGTTTTAGATGCAAAAGATGTTTCAATCTCAGCAGGCTCCAGTGCTCTGGCAGGGCTGTACCACAGAAAATAAGGGGTGAATGCATCAGCTGTGCTTCTAATGAGGTAATATTCCAAAATATGTCTATCCTGAGGGATTAGATGTTTACTCTGTAAAAGTCACATGGAAGTACTCTATGCCCATTACAACAGCTGAAACTGCACTAAAAAATAACCAAACACCCACATCTTATTTTTATTCTGTGTTAATTTTACTGTCCAATTTGAGGGTAACTATTAGTCCCCTTTCTTCTCTCTCCTCTTGATCCTCTGTCCTTCCCCATCACCCTAATTCTGTGCTATCAGGCTCTGTGTGCAATGGAGATGAGAGCATGGGTCAGGTGCAGAAAATGGGGATCCCCAGGAGACTGTGCAGAGAGGGACTGTTTGTGTGTTCCTTTATGCTTGGGTGCAAATGTTGAGAGGATATTTATGCCACTGGAAAGTGGCATCGAGCTGGGAGGGGCTGCAAGCCCCAGGGAAAAGAGGATTCAGTCAGGGCTTGGTGTTTTAGAAAAACAAATAGCCTGAAAATTGAGTTTGTTTTCATGAAGTCAAGTACAAGGTTTTATATGCCTCAGACCCGGCTGGGAGAGGTTCCATAGGAAACACGTGGATTGCATTTGGCTGAATGTCATCCCAGTGCTGTGTCCTTGCAAAGCAGACAAATGTCCTGTGTGACAGCTTTTCAGTTTTGGGGGGGTAATCCAGCTTCACTTCATACTGCTGAGGGCTCAGCAGGAGAATTTGGGTTGCTTTGACCAATTTCATGAGAATGGGCTAATTAGAGAGAGTCCAGTCAGAACTGACAGAAATAATCCCAGATCTTGAAGTCAGAAAATTACAAAGAAAGATTGAAGGAGGTCACAGGAGAGAAGAGGGAAGGAAACATCAGAGCCTTCAGGTATGGAACGGGAGAATTCCCAGAGCTGAACTGAAGCGAGAGCCTGGTTGGAAATTTGGAATTCTCATCCTGCTGATGAGAAGGGCTTTCCTACCTGCTCTGTGTGCAGCCATCTCTCAAAGAATGGCTGAAAAACAACTGTTTGAACCCCCCCTCTGCACATTTGTCTGCTTTGCATGTGCTGGAAGCACCAAACACAAGGTAAGGAACGTGGCACTGACAAATCCTGGTGTCAGCATAGCAGCTCTCGTGACACAACTAGCACAGGAATGAGAGAAAACTGGTCAAAACACAGAATAACTGCTAGAGGGGGAAGGCTGGCTCTGCTTCTTTCTGTGTTTGTAGGTCTGCAGCATTTTTAGGCAAGAATCCAGAGCTGCTCAGCATGAATCTGTGAAGGCTTTAAATGGTGGAAGGCCTTAAGACATATATGTTTATATAGATGCACACACATACATCTATATATGTGTGTATATATAGTTAGTCATTATTTTTAAGTAGGATTTTGGTGATGCTTCCTGGTGAAAGCTAATTAGATTCCCTCAAAGGAAAGTGAGGGAGAAGCACCAGAGAGGATTTCTGTGTGACACACTAAAGCAAATTAAAGAACTTTTTGCCACTTGTCTTTTTCCAGCCAAAGAAATTAAAGCAGGAAAATCACTGCTGCCTGTTCAGATCCATTGGCACTGTCCTGTGCCTCACCAAGGGCCAGTAAAGATCTCTGGGATCACTTCAGCACCCTCCAAGAAGCAGCATGTACCAATTCCTGCTATTAATATAAATGCTAAATGCTATAAATGCATCCTTATAAATCATTGATAAACAGCCTCTTTTTCTCTGTGGGTTTATTTTCTTGTTTATTTTGGGGTGGTTTTTTTGTTTGTTTGTTTTTCCCCTGGGGGCTCCGATCACGTTATAGAAAGTAGAAAGTTGTAACTGGAAATGATTCTGGTCACCCCAGCCAGCCTGGAAGAGCACTTGGTGTGGAGGGTTGGGTCCTGAGACAGCAGGAGGGCATGGGTTGGGTCCTGAAATAGCAGCAGTGGGATGAAAACACAGGAGCCTGATCCAGAGCTCCCTGGTTCTGTCCTCACTGAGAAAGGAATAACAATTAATGTGCTCCTACCTCCTTTGGAGGCCCCATGCAAATGCATTTTTGTGTTTGTCACAGGGACCAAAGTTCACACTGTGGGCACCTCTGCTTCCCTGTGAGCAGAAAAAGAGATTGATTTGAGCTTTTAAGGTAAGACTGCTGGGCTCAGGAAAGTTGATTTTCATGGCTGTTGTAGAGGAAATGATTTCTTTGGCTTAATCTTTACCCAACATGTGTTAGGACTGTGAGATGTTTCTTTGCTGGTCTCACACCTCAGTTTACCTTTCCTACAGGCACCTTTGCAGGGAGTGCCTCTGGTGGTTACTGGACTGTGAAGGGTGGCGTTTATCACCTCAGGTGATAACTGTGTTAGCTCTCAGGTAGGACTGGGGTGGGTGATTTGATTCAGTTGCACAAGGTGCGTGCTTGAGATGAAAAAATGGAATCTACGCTATGGAAGCAAATCAGAAAGGCTCCCCATGCACTAGACTGGGGTTAAAGCTCCCTGAAGTGGAGAACTTGCTCAGACATATTTCATCAGTGCCCAGACTGTAGTCTGACACCTGTGTTTTTATCACTCCAGAAAAACTCACTGAGAGACTACCGAGAAGCTTCATCCTCCTCTGAGGAAATTATCATTTCTCTCAGAGTCAGGTACTTGCAGCCCTCTTCCCTTTATGTTTGTTCCTTGCAGAGTGAGAGTTGCTGGAATTCAGAAGTCACCCTTCCTTCTCCTCTAGAAGAGATGATTTCCAGGAGGGTGCTGGTGGGATCTCTTCTCTGCCTGGGTGCTGTTGCTGCAGTTGTCTGGTAAGCATTTGCTGGCCAGCTCGGTCATACCTAAAACCTCCTGTGTAAAATTCATAGAACACAAAAATAAAGGCTGTGCTTTTCATGGGAAGCCCCTGTTCAAGTGGTGAGAAAGAACAGCATTTTGTGTAATAGATAAAGGAGCACTGGTAGAGGGAGAAGGCCCTAAGGGAAAGGGGAAGAAAGAGCAACTGAGTCCAAATCAGGCTGGTAACACTGTAGTGACTCACAAACAAATGCTGAAGTATAGGATATTCCAGTTACATTTCAGCTCGGGCCTTAACAGAGGTGATTATCTGTCTCTTCAGATGGTCCCAGCTCACTGCAGTGTCAGCAGGGACAGCTTTGTAACTATCAGACATCACTGCTTTCAAACACTGAGAATTTTGTAACTGAATATTCTGATGACTGAGTATGGCTTATAGATTCTGTGGGCAAACTCACACACCGTTGGAAGGGAATCTGAGGGAAGGCATTTGTTAAGTATTAAAATATTAATTATTAAATTATTATTAATTACCCCATATTAATGGTGTTGCAATTTGCTGTACTTTCACCTTGTGCGTATCTGCATCTTGCCTCAGCAGCAGGACTTTGAGTTAAAATGTGAACACAGCAGATCCTCCACTAAATAATAAAGTAGACATGGAGTTAGCCAGAGTTACCTTTCAAAATCTTTCCCAGGTCCTTAGGTGACCTTGGAAAATCCTGGGAAGGTTTCCTTCAATATTTCCTCTCTTAAAACATTTCTTTGCTCTCACAGGGCTATGGCTGGGAGTGGAAAAGTGCACTACCTGCCCTACTACCTTCCTTGCCCTGAAATCTTGTAAGTATTTTGTTTTGTGTCTAATGAGTAACATAGGTCGTTGTTGCACTCCTGCTCTTCACTGACAACACAAACGGTGATTAACAAGTCGCTTGTTCTTTATTTATGAAGCTGTAATTAGTCATTCTCTTAAAACAAAAAGCTAACAATGCTGTTTGGGCCCGCCTGCCCTGCAGGGCAGCTCTGGGCATGCAGAGGTGGGGGAGGCTTTGTCTGTTGTGGGTCACAGAGCTCAGGACTAAAAACTTAATGCAGCTTCCTTATCAGGGTGTAATCACACACCTGCACAGGCACAACTGTGCTTTGGGCACCCACTCACTGGACAGAGACACTAAACCAGAGAGGTGACATCAACAGGCACAGGAGGAGCTCTGGCAGGGTTTTGCAGGGGGTGGAGCACACACACGACCATTGCTGACAGTCCCACGTGGATTTTCACTCCTAAACTCTGATTTCCCACAGACTGGGATTGCTGCCAGCAGCTCTCTGTCCCTGTTGTGTTGTGTGTTCTGTCCCAAAGCTGTCCCTTGCCTGGCAGCCCTGGAGGTGTGTGCAGATAATGCCTGACCCTGGGCCAGGCAGGGCAGTGTCCACAGCAGCTGCAGCTGGATTTGGACAGCTGTCAGTGCAGCAGCAGGTCCTGAAGCCAAACTTGGGTGATATTTTAAGAAAAGCATAACAATCCCTTTCTTTTCCCACCCCGTCATGCAGCTCCATGAAACTCCAATATACAGAAGAGAAGCTAATCCAGCTTTTCCCCCAGTAAGTACTGGCTTTTTATCTCCTGACCTTTAAACTGCTGTTCCTCTCTTCCAGGCATATTCATGTATTATTCAATGGCTATTTCTTCCTTTTTACAGATTATTTTATCAGCAGCCAAGAGTGCTGGCGCCAAAGTAAGTTTCTTTGTTTGAACTTCGTTTCTGCTGCGTTTGGTTTGGGCACTTTGCAGCACTCACAGTTCCAGAGTCCTGGGGTACACTGAGCAGGACCTTGTTCCATGAGAATCCAAGCACAGGGGTGTGTCAGCAGCTGCTGTGCTGCTCTAACGTTGGGGTTGGTTACTGTACACTTATTAACACACTTACTGTTAATTCCCAATGATTACATTAGCACACACACACTCTGTCGTGGCCAGGAACTCTTTAGGAGATGGGAGATCTGTAATATCTGTAAGTGGGAAATACCTTCTGGAACCAGCTTTGAACCCATTTCAGGGCAAAATAAAGCAGGTGCTCTGTGTGACCTTCAGCAGTGGTTTCAGGAAACACAGACAAATCTCTGAGACACAGCCAAAGCAGGGAGTTTAAGGGAAGGTTTGGGACAGCAGCACTAAGAAGTGGCTTGGACAAACTCTCTGTGCAGCTCAGGTTGTCACAGCCTCCTTTGGCCCTGCTCCTGTGACCTGACTGTTATCTGGAGCAGTTCACCTTCAACAACCACGTTCTTTTGCTTAACAAACACACCCTGTTGCTACAGACACACACATGTATATATTATTTCCCCCACACATTCAGGATGGGCTCAGCCTGAATATTTCTTCCATATTGGAATAAATTTCTGTGCTAAATCAGCTGGTATATACTGGGCTAAACAAGGGGAGAATCTTGAAGCTTTTCATGCTCTGTGTCTTCTGGAGGGAGTTCACTGGCACTGAGAGGATGACCATGACTCACTGGGAAACCCTTTAAACTGGCAGCCCTTTAAAATGAAATTTTAAAAGCTTAGAGAAGTGAACATGCGTGTTTCCTTCCCTCTCCAAAAAATAATAAAAAAAAAGGATAATCAGCCCAGAAACAGAACAGTCAGTACATTTTCCCCAACCCAAATTCTTCTTCCTGTATAATTTAATCTTTCAATCACACACGGTGCTGTAGGAAGGAGTCAAACTGTTATTCTTGTATCCTCTCAGACTGAAAGTACTAGATCTGGGTTGGAGGATCTGACTGGATCTGCTGCCTGAAGCACCAGGCTGCTCCCCACAGCTCCCCCAGTTTGGTTCTGGTGCTGTTTTGCCTTGGAACTGTGTCAGGTGGGACCCTGGCAGCCCCCGAGTGTGGCCACATGCTGCGTGTGACAAATTTCATTAGCAGGGCTCCAGCTCCTGGTCTGGAGCAAATGTGAGCAGGTTGGGGTGAATTCCACCATAAATGACATCTCCTTTTAAAGTCAAAAAGGTAAGAATGAAACACTGAAAACAAAGCAGCAAATTGAAACAGCATTGCAGAGCTGAATAGGACAGAATCAGACTCTGCTGCATTTATATTCAGTATTTCCACTTCCCTCACAGGAGATTAAGGATTTTTTTCTAACTTTTTTACATATTTGAATGCTGGCTCCCATGCAGCATTTAAAATTATATCTGAATGTGTTGGAGCTATATATAAATACTGGAAAAATAAGCTGTCGTGCTGCAAGCTGTGTTTTAATAACACAGCAATAGGGTATATTTTTATAGTAATTTTCATATTATTATTCCTTGTGTTTTAATCTGCATGTAGCAATCTGCATCAGGCTGATAGCAAATAGGCACAGCTCCCAGTTCTGAGAGTTCAGTGGTCATTAAACTCTCCTCAGCAGAAAAGTCCTTAAATGAGATTTTAGCAGATCCTCAGGTTTTTGCTGATGTGTTGAAGTGTTTAATTTCAGCCCAGGAATTGAAATTTCCATGCTCTGTAACCTCAAATAAGCATGCAGGGAGAAAATATCTGAGGCTAACACCCTCCATGGCGAATTACTGCTGGTTCACACACTCTTCTAGCTGCCTTTTTTTGTGCTTCTTTCCCATTTACTGGCCTGGAAACCACCAGGAACAGTTACATTTCATTAGCATTTCTGGTTTTTGCCCCCTTCAGGCGCCAGGATGTGCTGACAGTCACACCATGGCTGGCCCCCATCGTCTGGGAGGGGACCTTCGATCCTGAGATCCTGGACAGTGCCTACAGACCCCTGAACCTCACCATAGGGGTGACAGCCTTTGCTGTTGGAAAGTAAGGGAAGCATTCAGTGGACACAGTTCTTGGGGTGATGACCTTCCTCTTGGCTTTCCTTTTCCTGAATTTGTCCCGATTTCTAGGGGGGTTTTGTGCCCATGTAGTGTGTCTGTAACCACACAAGCCCACGGGGTGACAACACTTGGGGTACCTGAGGTGTGGGCTGTATTTTTTTGGAATTAGCAGGTGGCTTGGGAATTAGAGCTGGTCAAAATGGAGATAATCCACTTATTCCTCATCCTCCACTACACCTGCTGCATGTGTAGTGTGTGGATTCTTGCAGTGATCATCAGTGAGCTCTCCTCACTCCTTCTCTTGCATTCGCTAACATGCCCTTCATAATCCACCACGCATCCCCTTGGAATCCCAGAATGGTTTGGGTTGGAAGGGACCTTAAATTCATCTCCTTCCACCCCCTGCCAAGGGCAGGGACCCCTTCCACTAAACCAGGCTGCATCAACCTGTCCTTGGACGCTTCCAGGGATGGGTCATCCATCCTGTGCCAGGGCCTCCCCACGCTCGCAGGGAAGAATCCTTTCCCCATATCCGATCTAACCCTGCCCTCCTTCAGCTGAAGGCCATTCCCCTTTCTCTATCACTCTGTGCCCTTGCAAAACGTCCCTTTCCACAGCAAGGCCCCCCCCTGTCCCTGCTGTGCTGCCCAGGGGCTGTGTCTGTGCAGGTACACGAGGTTTGTGCGTCGCTTCCTGGAGTCGGCGGAGCGGCACTTCCTGCGGGGTTACCGTGTGAACTATTACATCTTCACGGACAGCCCCCAGAGCCTGCCCCAGGCACGGCTGCGGCCGGGCCGCAGGCTGCTCGCCGTCCCCACCCACAAGTATTCCAGCTGGCAGGAGATCTCCCTGCGCAGGATGGAGGCCATCAACCAGCACGTGGCCCGGGTGAGCCATCGGGAGGTGCAGTACCTCTTCTGCCTGGACATCGACATGGTGTTCCACAACCCCTGGGGCCCCGAGACCCTGGGGGACACCGTGGCAGCCATCCACCCTGGCTACTTCAACGTGCCACGAGAGCAGTTCCCTTATGAGAGGAGGAGCTCCTCGGCTGCCTTCATCCCTGAGGGAGAAGGGGATTTCTACTACGGAGGGGCCGTGTTTGGAGGCTCGGTCGAGAAAGTCTATGAGTTCACCAAGACCTGCCACATGACCATCCTGGCAGACAAAGCCAACGGCATCGTGGCAGCCTGGCAGGAGGAGAGTCACCTCAACAGGCACTTCCTGTCCCACAAACCCTCCAAGGTGCTTTCTCCAGAGTATATATGGGATGACGAGAAGCCAAAGCCCCCCGAAATCCGCCTCATCCGTTTTTCCACGGTGAAGAAGAACTACAAAGAGGTCCGAAATTGACCGTCTGATCCCTGCAGAGAGATCCTGCCCGCAACCAAACTCACCAAAATTAGTTCCTGCAGAATGTGCCCCACCATGGATTTTTGTTGCTGGTAGGAGCAAACTGGGAAGGGAATGTGTGGATAATTCCTCTGGAGAACAGAGTCTAAATGCACTTCAGAAGCAGCAGTCAAAGCACAGGTGAGACTGAAAAGGTTTCTGGATTCCCACTCTTTGTAAATACATCTCGCCTGAGGCTGTAGCACACATAAAAACATCCAAAAGGCCGTTTAGCCAATGCATGGCTGTAGTTACCTTTGCCTGAGTGTTTTCCCAAGGCCTGGTGGAAACTTAACAAAGTCAAAATGGTATTTGATGTTGCTGTGGAGAAGAAGACCTTGGTAAAGACCTTTCCACTTTAAAAAAAGAGAACGTTGCAGGGCAATACATTTTCCCACATTGTGATTTAAACTAACACCTTTTGTCAGAATGAGGAAGAAACTTGCACTCTGAGCAATCAGAGTTGTCCCTGACTGGTGTGCAGCAGGATTTCTTGGACCTTCGCAGCAGAGAGCTGGTGCCAGGCATTGCCAGTAAGAGCCCTGGTCTGACAGGACAAACAGTGTGAACTCATCTAGCAGTTATCTCCCAAATTCCAGCCTGTGCTTTGGAGACCCAAGTTTAGACAGAACTGGCACAGCTCAGAGCAGACTGAACTTCTTCGGGTTTATTTCAATCACAGATGTGCTCTGAACCTTTTCCCTGGGTCACATGTCTCTGTGGATCATGTAATCTTTTCCAACACAGAAAATCTGGTTTTGAGATGTTCGTGCTCTTCTCCATTGCTTCAGCCCTTTCCAATTTTTCTAAGCTCTGTGAAATAAATTGGCGAGAAGCCGCTGGGGCTGACAGCACGAGCTGATGCCGTTCCAGCAAACAGGGTGATTTCATTCCGTAATGAAATGCTCTGGTGGAGCTGGGGGTTCAGCGTGGAGCTGGAAGCGGGCTGGGGTTAACATTTTCTCTCCTTGGATGTGCTGAGGAGCTGAACCGGGCGTTTAGAGCCTGACAGCTCCCTCGGGTGAGCGCGGGGAGCAGCCGCAGCTGAGGTCACAGCACAGGGGCCGCCTGTGCCACCTCCCTTGTCGCAGCAGGGCTGCCATAAACATCATGTCCCTCTGGTACCCAAGGGCTGAGCACGTCAGCCCCCGTTCCCTCCCCGGGAGCAGGAGAGAGGCCGCGGGAGCTGCGGGGAGCGGCAGCGCTCGGCGGGGAGAGGAGGAGCGGGGTGAAAGGGTGAACGGGCTGTTTCTAAGGGAACAGTTCAGGGGGAAAAAAAAAAAAAATTAAAAAAAAAAAAGAAAAAAAGAAAAGGAAAAAAAAAAAAAAAAAACCTAATTGGCCAGAGAGGGGAAAAACCG
>VYXD01011657.1:36605-68199 GCA_013397195.1 Hylia prasina | reverse complement strand
TTTTTTTCTTTCCGTTTGTGTAACGCTTAATGCGGCTGCGAGGACAGGAGCTGAAGGATCGGGAAGGAAAGGGACACAGTTTGGGACGGGGTCTGGAGGCGCTGCGATGCTGCAGCAGGCGCTGTGCCGCGATGCTGCTGGCAGGCTGGCGCTGCCGCGGGCTGTGCCAAAGCCGGGGCCAGCTCCCCTGGCACCGCTCAGGCCAAGTGGCATCAGCAGGTCCCCTGTCTCTGCCCGGTGTGTCTGTGAGGCCAAAGATGCTAAATCGAGCCGAGGTGTGCTAAAGCTCTGCCCTCCCAAACCCGCTGGTGCTTTTGGGGTAGGGGAGGACGAAGCAAAGGTATGAAATTTTGGGGGTGGCACCAGAACGTGACTCTGGGTTTGGTCATGATGCTCCTCTGAGTTTTGACTTCCTCTTCTGATGTTCCCCTCCTGATCCCATCCCTGGGAAGGGGGGGCTGTGCTGCCCTTGGGGGGTGCTGGGAAGGCAAGTGGGCCCCAATGGCTCCTTGGAGACCAGGGATGGATAAAGGGAAGGGCTGATGCTGTGCTGGAGAAGTGGGCTGGGATCCATTTTTGGACTGGAAAATGTGCATTCCAGAGCTGCCTCCTGGACCCTGTGGGTCTGTTTGGTCTGGGCCTCGTCCACCTTGGTCCAGCCCAATAAACAAAAGCTGAATTAGCTCTCCTGGGGGCACGTGTGGGAGGCAGGCCCTAGTGCCACACCAGTGTGTGCTGGATGGTGGCATGTCCCTTTGGAAAAGGGGATTGGCAACCAAAATACTAGAATTTGGGTCCTGACCCTGCCTAGGGTCAGGAACGAGAATTTTCTGTCATTATGGAGTAGGAAGATTGATCTTCTGGGAGATCCAGACAATGAAAGGTGTAAGGTTGTCTAGAAAAAGATGTCCAGAGCTCAGCCTCGCAGGCTGGGGAATGCACGTGGCATCCTACAGAATGTTTTGCATTAAAGTCTCAACTTTAGTCTTCCTGTCACTTCTCTATGCTTACCCCATTGTATATATTTATCTGTAGGTATATTTTATATGGGTAAACTGAGGCATGTAGAGATACTTGTCCCAAGCCTGCGTGGGTGGAGAGCAGAGGTTTAAAGTCTTGGTTTTGCCTGCTGAAGAGGGTGAACCACTCGGCCTTTTAAGGGGTGCAATTCATTGAGGTCCCGTTGTTTGTGGCTACCGCTTAAGAGGAATTTCCAGCTGCACCCTCAGCCGCACCCTGCCAGTTCTGAGGGCTGTACAGCTACATTTTTCATGCCTTGTAAATGTTCCTCTCCCTGGTTGCTAAGGGAAAGACCCACACAAACAACTGGTAAAACTGAGTATTGCAAAGTAAATAAGCTGAGCAAACAAGGAGATTTTTTTTTTTTCATCTCTGAGTGCTGCAGGTGTGTTGTTCCAGGTGTCCTGACGTGTGAAAGCAAAAGTTCATCCGCAAGGGTGAATTTCAGCCTTCAAAATGGAAACCTGCTCTTGAGCTGGGTCAGAAGGTGGCTTCCATCCCGAAGCAAGCTCCCGGAGCTGCAGGCTCACCCCCTCTCTCCCTTGCTGGCCGTTTGGGCAGGAGAAGGGAGCAGATGGTGGATGAGCAGTCTGGGCTGGCTGGGGGCAGGATGAAGGGAGCTGCCTTTGGGTTTGTCTTCCCTTTCATCTGCTCCCAGCGTCTGAAGCGGCTCCAGCGCCTCGGAGTTAACTGGTGTTGCTCTGCAGGGGCAGGGGGGCGAGCTGGCAACAAGTGACAGCGAGTGGGGGTCCAGCTGGCAGCAGGGGCTGGGAGGCAGCAGGTGGAGAGATGCAAAGTCCCTCCTCGGCGTGGCTCAGCCACTCCATCTGGAGCTCCCACTCACGCCTGGGTCCGTGTGCCTGGGCTGATCAGACATGAGCAGAGGATGCAGTGACTGCTGCAGGCTCCAGAATAAATCTCTGGGATGTTGTAATGATGGATCTGACATCCCCTAGCTCGGTGAAGTGTGTTATCTCTGAGCCAGTCTGCTCAGACATGACTCTTTAAGCGAAGAAATGAGGGGATTTTCAGGAATTTGGTTATTCTGGGCATCTTGGGGGTTACGTTTTTCATCTCCTTGTTGTGTTTTCACTCTGTCATTCCCTAAATGGTGCCTGACTGCTGGATCTGATTAGGGCAATCAGGGTTTCTGATCTCAGGTGGTGATCTTCAAAGCAATCTGCACTGTCCATCAAGATGGATTTTGCTTCTGATACCTTCCCCATTGCTATAGCAACCCATCTGACGAGGATGCCAGCACGCTTTCCAGGCAGTGTGTGCAGGGAAACTGCTTCACCTGCCACCACTCGTGGGGCAGGGCTGCTTAACTGGCAACTGCACAGGGGCGCTGAGCCTGGAGGGGCAGAGGAGCTGCTGCCAGCTGCCTCAGGCTGGCCCTGCTCTCCCAGGTGTCCCCACTGCCTGGAGTGTCCCTGGGATGTGGGGGTGATGCAGCACAGGTGGGGGGAGTGCACGGTGTCTGTTGCCAGGATCTGGGATTTCTCTCCAAAGGAGATGCTCAGGATGGTGTGAAGGAGCTCACCAAGTCTTGGTGAATGTCAGGGGCTGTGTCCCTCTTTCTCCCTCCCCTTGCCTGTGCAGAGGACGGGAGATGGGTCTCATCTCCAGGGTGTTGATAGACAAGGAGAGGTTTTGCTTGCTTTTGCCAAGTGAGCCTGTTCCCTCCTCCATGTCCTTCACACTCTGCAGTCACTAGATGGGCTCCAGGACGTTCTGCTCTGCCTCTCATCCTGCTGCCCTGTGCTTTCTGTGCAAACCAGAGGCCATCCAGCTGTGTCAGGACAGCTGTGGGGCCGCCTTCCTTCTGCGGGGATGCTGCTGGCTCGGTGCTGCCTGGGGATGGGCTGTGCCCGGCGGCACTGCCGGGCTGTGTGACCCTGCGTGGGCCGGCCAGGGCTGCCCCGAGCCCAGCGGGGCTGTGCAGCAGATGGCACTGTTGTTTTCGCTATGAGTTATTGCCGTGGGTTTGCTTCCTCGGCGCTGGGAAGGGTCAGCGGTGATGGGAGCGGGGACGGGGCCAGCGTCCGGCTCCCTGGGGAAGCCCAGCACGCCAAACTGGGCTTTGCTGTGACAAGGAGAGCTCGGGGTTCGGGCACTGCTCACCCAGGAGGAGCCGCGCTCGCGTTGAGCCACACGAGCCGGCTCCATCCTCGGAGATCCGACGCGGAGCCGCCGTGGGAGCCCTCAGCAAGGCCGCGTCAATCGCCGCGTCCTTCCTATAAAAAGACATCCCTGATCCCCCGCTCCCTTTTGTGCTTGTCCCCGCTGTCAGCGGCCAAGGCCCGCCGCAGCTGTCCCCCAGCACTCCGCAAAGAGCAGGAACGCGGGACCTTTCCAGCGGCCGGGGCCGGCAGCGAGAGGTGCCCGTGCCGCGCTCCCGCCGCCGCACCCGCCGCTCCAGCGTCACATCAGCAGCGTTTCCCACGTGCCCGGGGCGCTGCGGCTGGGCTCTCACAGCGTTCAGGGGTGGCTGTGGCAGCTGTTCGGGCGCTCCCAGACAAAATCCATCCCGCCCCGCCCGGCGCATCCCCCGCGGGACGCGCTGGCGGAGCCTCCAGATGCTGACAGGTTTTCCTTGACGGGATCGCCCGAGTCCAGCCCGCGTGACCTGCGGTGGGGTTCGCCCATCTGTTTTCCTTGGGGATTTGCGTTTTTTAAGCGCCTGGATTTCCCGGGGACCTCTCGGCTCCCGAGGCTGTGCGGGTGCGCCGGGGGCGGCTCTGCGCGGGTGTTCGCTGCTGTTCCCCCCCCTGCACGCCCTGGCCGCGGGTCAAAGGCAGAGTTTGCAGACAACAGCTGACGTCAGAGGCGGCTCGGTGCTGGCGTGCTGCGGGATCGAGGAGTTTCCGCTCCCTCGAGGCCCTGCAGGGCAGCGGGAGTTCATCCTCTGCAAGGATTTACAGCCCCCTCGGTGCTCCTGTCTCCTGGAGCTGCCGAACCTCACACGCTCCCTGGAAGAGGCGTAGCTGTAATTCAATGTCCTTCACCCCCCTGCCTGGAGAGAGGTTGGGAGAAAAGGGGGAGCAGAGTGAAGGGGCTGGGGAGGAGGAAGGGGCGCAGTGGTGCCCTGATGGGTCAGAGAGGGTGGGGAAGCCCTTCCTTGGCCTGTCCTGCCCTGTGTGGCATTTGGAGAAAACCAGAAGCTTTAGATGTGGTGGCAGAGCTCTGGGCTGTCAGAACGTGTGGGATGTCAAAGCCTCCCAGAGCAGGCCCCACGCTTCCCTGCAGGGTCTAGAAGAGAAAGGGAGGAGGAGAGAAGGTGAGCGAGGTGTGGTGCAGACACTGCTGTGGGCTGGCCAGAGGTCACTGGAGAAGCACTCCAGGCTTGGAGTGCTCCATCCTGGAGGGGATGCGCAGGTCGCTGGCACAGCCCGGGGGTGATGCTGTGCCCGGGATTTGGGATGTGGCCGTGTGACCCCGCTCTCATGAGGGCTGATAACACCGTGCCAGCCGAGCCTGGCTCACGGGCTGCTCGGGACATCCGCTGTCCCTTTTTATCCTTCCTCTTCCGTGCAGTCCCGCTCTGTTTCCCACTGCCCTGCCATAAACACGGGCTGGCGGCAGGAAGCAAACACTGCAAGGCGCTGAAGGAGCCCGGCCGGCTCCGTGCGAGCCCTCAGCGCGGAACGGGGAGGTCGAGGTCATCCCTCGGCGCAGCCGGGAGGTCCCTTTGAAATCTCCAGCAGCCGCCCTGCCCTGCTCCTTTGGCCCCGCTGGCTCCATCCCGCAGCGGATTTCCCACCGAGCGCTTCCTGCCCGTCCCTCTCGGCAGGGTCCCGCACGAACCCAGCCCTTCACCTCCCCGGGGACGTGACACCCCCGTCAGAATGACAACCACGGGCAGCCAGGGCGTGGCAAAGTCCAGGGCAGGCAGGAGCACCCCGGTCATGGGGACTGCTGCATGTCCTGGATTACAGGGAGCACGGCCATGGTCCTGGACTACAGGGAGCAGGTCACAACCATGGTCCTGATTTACACGGAGCACAGCCATGGTCGTGATTTACAGGGAGCACAGCCATGGTCCTGGACTACAGGGAGCAGGAGCACAGCCATGGTCCTGGATTACAGGGAGCAGGTCACAACCATGGTCCTGATTTACACGGAGCACAGCCATGGTCCTGATTTACAGGGAACACAGCCATGGTCCTGATTTACAGGGCAAAGGACACAGCCATGGTCCTGGATTCCAGGGAGTGGGAGCACAGCCATGGATTACGAGGAACCTTGGCTGCTCTCAGCCCCTCTCCAAGGAGGTTGGGCAGCCCCAGGGGCAGAGCTGTTGGTGGTTGTGGTCGAGGTGTGCCAAAGCTGTGCGGGCTCAGAAAGGTGCTGCTGCCCTGGCTGTGGGGTGTCTGTGGGAGAGGGCAGCTGGCCCAGGGCAGGAGCAGCTCAAGGATGGGGTTGAGCTCTGCCTGTGTGGAGACTGGAGGAGCAGGGCTGGGTGTCCTTTTTTTTTCGTCATCATCATCATTATTATTACTATACTTCAATAATTAAGCTGTTCTTATCTCAGCCCATGAGGTTTTTACCCTGGGAGAAGTCCCACATTTTCTGCCCCATGACCAGCAGGCCAAAGGGAGCACAAATGTTCCCCTGCTACAAACGAGGGCTTGTGGGTGTTTTAAGGGCCCTGTTTTTCTTGGCAGAGGTTGAAAGTCCCAGCAGGCTTCAAGCCCTCCCGTTCAGCATTTCCATGGTGACAGGAAGGCTCTTCTGGTGGCTGTGCCGTCCTCGGTGCCACCAAAATGCCGAGGCTGGTGCAAGCCCTGTGCCTTGGTGGGGGGTTTGGGAGGCAGAGCCCGTGTCCAGTGCTGGGTTGGATGCTCCTTTTCCCCAGTGCTCAGGGAGGGCAGCTGATTTTGCCCACTGGGATAAGCCCAGAAGGAGGAAGGGGTTGCTGAGACCATGCCCAGCCTCCTGTGCTGTCCCTGCGCGTGTGGCACTGCTGGTGGTGCTGTGGCATCACGTCCCCTGACACTGAGCCCATCCCGCGCCTCTGCGCCCAAAACCCATCCGGGAAAACAGCAGCCCCGGCGCTCTGCCATGCTGTGTGAAGAACTAGAGGCAGGGGAAGGGGAGATGGCTGATAAATGCTGCCACAGCCAGGGGAAGGTGCGTTTCTGCTGCTGGAAAGGCGTTTGTGTCCCCGCTGCCGCAGCGCACAGCCTTCCCCCCGGGCTGCGGATATCCCCACCCGCCGTTTGGAGGGATCCCGCAGGGATTTCAGCGGGATGAGGCATCAGCCAGGCGCCCACCCCTGTTCTGCGCGGTGGCGCAGCCCCCGATGTGACACTCGCAGGGAGGTGTGGCCGCAGGACCCGCGGCTGCTCCCATCCCCGTCCCTGCGTGCGGCTCCGCAGCGTTTCCCTGGAGCTCAGCGGAGCCTGCGGGCTTCTCCCGCTCTCATGGAAACGCAGCATGGCTCTGGGTACCCGGACTGGCTCGGAAATTGGGATTTTACATCCCCTGCGTGCTCCATTTATGGCTTTCCCCCCCTGCCCCAACTCTGGCTACCGACGCTGCGCTCTTGAAACCTTTTACAAATACGGTGAAATGTATCCTTTCTCCTTAGAAAGCAGCAAGGAAATCCCCATTCTCCCACGGAGTGTTTATATATTTTAGCTCAAGCCGTGTATCTTTTGCTGTCAAACACCCCTAAGCAGGACCAGGTGCAGTGATATTTGTCAGTGCTTCAGGGGCCGGCTGCTGTGAATTTCCCTGGGTGGGCACCATGTCCCTGTGCAAAGTCTCCTGGCACAGTGACCTGCAGCCAGAGCCTGTGTTTCGTGCTGGGATCCAAATTTTCCCTCTGCTGGCCACCACTGACCCTTCCCTGACCACTGTGGGTGTCACAGCCCTGCTTTTGGGCCAGCATTTACTGGGGCTGGGCGCTGCACGGTGTGGTTGTGGCTGCTTATACAAGTCCCCTCTGCACTCTTCCCAGTGCTGCTTGAAAGGGTGTTTAGTTAATAGGATTATAAAGCTTTCCTGTCGTCAGGCAACGGAAATCAATGGTGGGCCCCTGGGAATGAGCCTCATCCGATTTCCAGCACAGCCACTGCTCGGGTGTGTGGCCAGGGCTGCTCAAGGGGGGACGTGCTGCCCCTCCCTGCTGCTCCCCACGCTGCTGGGGCCTCCTGGAAATAAGGGGAAAAAGGATGTAAAGTGTCCAGAGAAAATGGTGAAGCGTCTAGTGGGGCCGAAGAGTGGCTGAGGTCACTTGGCTTTTTGGCTGGACAAAAGGAGATGAGGGGAGACCTTGAGGTCTGCACTTCCCTCACGAGGGACAGTGCAGGGGCAGCTCTGACCTCTCTGCTCTGGTGAGCAGTGACAGCACCCGAGGGAACATCTGGAGCTGTGTCAGGGAGGGTCAAATTGGGTATCAGGGAAAGGTTCTTCCCCCAGAAGGTGCTGCCCAGGCTCCCCAGGGAATGAGCACAGCCCCGAGGCTGCCAGAGCTCCAGGAGTGTTTGGAAAACACTCTCAGAGATGCACAGGGTGGGGTTGTTGGGGTGCAGGACCAGGAGTTTGATTTGATGATCCTTGTGGGTCCCTTCCAGTCTGGGATGGTCTGTGATTCTCTGGGATGCAGAGGCTGCTCTCAACCAGCTCGTGTGTCTCACCAGCTGTGAGGATCCTGTCTGCAGCAGTGCCTGGCATCCCACAGGCAGGCAGGATACTGATGCAGCCCCGTGGTGCTGGCTGTGTGTCCCCAAGGGCTGGATGTTCCCCAGCTCCTGTGTCTGCTGCTGGGCTGGTGCACAGAACCCGGGAGTTTTCCCTTTCTCCAGCCAAAAATGATTGTTCGGCTTGAAAGCTGAGAGCAGGTGCTGCTCTGCAGTGCCTGGGGGGCTTTTCCCTCCTCTCTGCTGTCAGCAAACATCTGGGGACAGCAGGTTGGCAGGGTGGGCTCATGAAATGCAGAGGGAGCTCCCAACTGCTGTCCCCAGCATGCAGCAGGCTCCCAGCCCCTCCCTGGTGGGCTGCACTTCTGTGCTGCACAGGGGCCAGGTCTGGCCAAGCCCAGGTCTGGCCACAGCCCCCGGGAGGTCAGGGAAGGGCCTCTGTGCTCTTTGGACTGTCTCCACCAGAGCTGACAGCCTCGGGGTCTGCTCAGTCCCACCCTGCCTTGTGCCTGCCCTCCCACGGGGAATTCCAGGCTGGAATGCCTCTCCCTGTCTGCCCCAGGGCCCAGGAGAGCTCTGCACAGGGCACCGGCTCTGATGGCAGCCAAGAAAGCCACTGGAACCCTTTGCTGTCAGAGTGGGAGCAGCTGAACGGGAGCCCTGAGGGAAACTTCCAGAAAAATCAACCTGCTTCAGGAATCTGGCGATGCAAAAAGCGTTCCCCATCCCCTTGGCTGTTAGAGAGGGGACTGCACGTGGTGGAGACTTCTTTAATCCCTGGAGGGAACCAAACAGGCGTGAAGAGGTGAAGAGGGAGGACTGGGAGAGCCTTTGGCTCAGGGTGTGGGGCTGGAAACCTGCAGGCTGCCAGAGCTGTGTCTCTTATCTCGGGAGCCCGGGGTTTGCTGCCGGCCAGGGAGCAGCGGTGTGGATCTGCAGATAACCCTTGGCCGTGGGTAATGTGGGTTACAGCCCGTGTGAGGAGCTGGGGCTGTGCTAAACAGCACCACCAGAGCAACCTCCAGGGCTGGGGAGACTGGAACCTCCTCCTTGGGGTTTGTTTAAGCTCCAGCCAAGCCCTGGAAAACGTGCTGAAGGGAACAGCCCTGCCCAGCCAAGTGGGTGAATTAGTGGATGCCCCATCTCTGGTGAACGCTCCAGGCTGTGCTGAGCTGGGCACCAGCTCTGCCTGCCTGCAGAAATGTGCCCAGAGAGATGCCCTGGCCTTGCTGCCAGCCTGGTCCCACCACACACGGCTGCTGCTCTGGCCTGCTGGCAGGTGGAATAAATCCCTGCGGAAAACGGTGACTGGTAACACTGGGGATTGTCGTGGCTTGCCAATACCCTCAGCTCTCCTTTCCCCTGGCATCTTTCTCTTCTCCAGTGAAGGTATTTGCAGTGGGAAGCACCTGGTGCTGCTGCTGGGCTGGCGTGGGCACAGCTGAGCCTTGCTGTGACCCGTGTCCCTGCAAGCTCAGTGTCCAGCGCTGACCTTAGAGGTGACAGCATGTGCTGACCTTTGGGAGCTTATTCCTGTCCCCAACCTGCCTGTGCTGCAGGTTTCCCTGCCAGGCAGGTGTTTGGGGAAATCAGGAGGCTTTTCCTCAGGTTTGGAGCTGCAGGGCACAGCGATGTGGCAGGCTGTGGTCCTTCAGCGCCAGCTGCAAAGGCTGACGTGTGTGCCCAGCCGTGCAGGAGCACGGACAGCCCAGCAATCAGGCACCGAGCCGGTGTGGGCCCCGTGCCAGGGATTTCCCGGCAGGAGAGCCACGCCCGGGTCTCCCCCGCGGTGTGGTGGGGGTGGGGTGGGGACACCAATGACACGGCGGCGGTGTCACTGAAAGGGCTTCGTCTGGTGGGGAACCATTTCGGGGTGAGCCAAGGAGGGGTGGTGGGAGCAGCCACGGGCCGCGAGGAGCTGTGTGGGCCTGTCCTGCTCCTTCCCTCCCGCAGAGGGGTGGAACGGGGGGCAGGAGGGAGCGGGGATCTGCCCAGGGACACGGTGTCCTCCCCCACCAGCTCCTGCAGCGGCTGTGTCGCGGTGGAAGGGCAGGAATCCCCTTCCAGAGCAGCTGTGCCCAGCCGGGGGCTGCTGCAGGGGTGTTCCCATCCCGAGCTCCGTCCCCACCTCCGCAGGAAGGCAGGATGTGGAAACTCCATCAGCTGTTGCCATGACAGCCCCGAGCACGGCTCGCTCCCGACGCCGTTCCCTCCGTGACAGCTCGGTATTCCCGGCTCCCCTGGCACTCCTGCCGGTGCAGGGAAGCGGTCTGGGGAGCAGCAAGGAGGCGGTGGGTACCCGAGGGTCCCTGTCCCGGCCCCCCGTGCGTCCTCCCCAGCCCCGGGAGCGCGGCAGGTCCCCGTGGCTGCGGTGACAGTCTCCATGGAGACCGGCCCGGCACAGCCGCATCCCGGGGACCGCGGCAGGATCCCCCGTGTCCCCCTCCCCACGGGGACACGCTCGCTCCCGGGGTGCGCTCCCAGCCCCCAGGGGAGCGTGAAAATGGAAATCCCTCAAGTGGCAAGTGTGTGGAGGAATCCCAAGGAAGCTAATTGGTTTTCCCTCCACCCCTCCTTTAATGCTTGTTGGCTTTCACTCCACACTGGTAATTGCTGCTCTGCACCTATTAAAAGGCCGCCTCATGCTTTGCACGGGCTTGATTGTGAATTAATTTTGCATAGGCATCTATTCTGGGGAGCATGGGAATTTTTTCAGGATGCTGAATGCCAGACGGGCTTTCCAGAGGTGCAGCACAGGCTGTGCCTTCTCTCAGGAGTGACTTTGAGGAAATGACAGTGCCTTCTCCAAATAAATGTCTAAAAACAAGAGTGCAGATCCAAATCAATGGGATTTATTCTAGTTTGAGACAGGTTGTGGGTGCTTCTGTATATCCCATTTGAAATCCCTCTTAGATGTCAAGGTGATTTTGATTTTCACTGGGAGATAGGTATCCTACCTGTTCGTGGTCTCCTGCAAATCCCACCAGGCTCCATCTCCATGTCTGCCTCTCTGAATCTACCCACAGGCTTTCTGTAAACGCCACGTTTCTCCAAAGAAGTGCTGTTTGTTTGGAATTTCTGTGGTTTTGAAACCAGGTTTCCTCTTTCTATTACTGAGAAGTGTCAAAGGGGAAGAGCTGTTGGGATTTTCCATTTGTCATTTACTCGTCACGCCACTTTCTTTCCCCTTTGCCTTTCCATCAGCCTCACACAGTGAAAACAAACCTGCAGGTTTTGTGTCATTTCTCTCAAATACCGCGCTCTGCTGCAGGATGCTGTGATGTTTGGGCATGGAGTTGCAATTTCCTTTGAAAAACAAACTGGCCATTGTTATTGCTGGGGAATTTCTTTCATTTTGTGGAGGTCTTTGATGCTTGACATCAAGCACTGGAGTCAGTGTGCCTTAGGTGGGCCTTTGTGAGTCACTGGGTGTCAGGAATGCCCAACGTCATGGGAGAGGTTGGTCACTGGTTTTTGGAGCATCCCAAATGTCCACACCATTGCAGCAATGCTGGGTGCTAAGATCCTGCTGTGCATGAGTTTGTCCCTGAACTCTGCATTTAACTGTGCAGAGGTTCAGTTGTGAGGTGCTCAAAATGATGTTTTTGCAAGGTGACAGAGGCTGTTTGCACCTTAAGGCACGGATGCACTTCCCAGTGAAGGAGCCAGTCTCTCCCTGGGGCAGCAGCAGAGCAGTTGGGAGCAGGATGCAATTCCAGCACAGGAATTGCAATGAATTTGTCCTGCAGTTGCTCTGTTCCTGCCAAGACTCTTACTGGAAAACAGTATTTTCCCAGTAATGGTTGCTAAGCACTGAGGTCTCATGATGGGCTTTATCTGCTCAGCTGGAGCCGCGACAACAAAGCTCCAGTGCGAAATGAAACGGGGAAACATCAGTGCTGGGGCTTCCCTGTCCTCCAGAGGCAGCAGCAGGAGGAGATTCCTCCTTCACCCTGGCAGGGCTGGCCCACGCTGCTGTGGGGCTCCAGCAGCACCTCACCCCTGTGCCAGTGGCTCCTCTTTTCCACGCACAGGGATGGTTGCGGTGCTCTGTTGCCAGCAGATCTGGGATCGTGGCACGGTTTCCACTCACGTCAGCCAGACTGGAGGAGCAGGAGGATGAAGCTGTCATTTAAACATCTGCGTAGGATCATCCTGTCTGGGCTGGTTTGATGGCGGGGGATTCTTTGCTTTGTGTTTCTGCTGCAGATCTCCCAGTGGGAAAGGGTTCAAAGCCACCCTGACGGCTCCTGCCGAGGGACAGCTCCCTTCCCTGGTGACTGAGGCGGGTGGCTGGGGACACTGGTGGGTGGACACGCATGAGCTGGCCCCAGCAGAGGAGGGGAAGGCCCCACACCATCTCTGGGCCCGTGTGAATGCCCACAGCTTTTGGCTGGTGACCTTTGACCAAAGCATTCCATGCACAGCAGCTCCCACGTCCCCTCGATCCACCGTGTCCCGTTCCTGTTGGTTTGAGAGGATTCTCTGGAGCATCTCTTCTTTTGTCCAACCTCTGCTGCTGCTGCTTTGCCTGGTGCCCCTCCTGGGACTCCGCACTTGGAGTTTTGCTTTCCTTTGCAGCCCACCTGTGTGGTTTGTGCCTTTTCCAGAAGGATTGTCCCTTTATGGCTGCCGGGCTCTGGGGATCAGCAGAGCAGACTGAGCCCCTGTCAGAGGTGTGTGACAACCTCTGGGTCTGCCCTTGAAGTCCAGGGGAGCCCCAGAAACAAGGGAACCAGCAGGTGATGGGTCTCCTACACCTGCACACCACCTCTGCAGAGATTCCTGTCCCCATGGGACAAATCAGCTGCTGAACAGGATGATGAGTTCCTGGGAATGGTAGCCCTTGGAGACTCTGGCACCTGAGTGTGAAATCTGTGTCCTTCTCAGGATGTTTGGAAGCTGCAATCTCAGCTGACCAAGCCCAGCTTGTTAATGGAAAGTAGCTGTTGGAAAGCCGAGCTCTGCTGACCAATTGTTGCAGGCAGGTGAGTAACCTGAGCTGGGGCTGCAGCAGAGGTTTGACTCACCTTTCCTGGAACCAGAGCTGTGGGCACTGCCTGTGCTGAGGGCAGGGTTTGGTGCTGGTGGAATGTGGGACAGTCCTCTGTGGGAATGCACTTTGCCTTGAGTCACCAAAGAATCATGAAGGAGCAGGACAGAGACTGCCTGTGCCAGGAAGTTTCCAAGGCTGTGGCGCTGCCTCTCTGCCATGAAAAGTTGCCAAAATTCTGTCAATCAGCAGCTGGACAATGGCCCTGGAAATTTTGGATTATCCAGCTGTGATCTCCCCTCTCTTCTCCCCTGCAAATCCATCCCTGGGGCTGCTGCAGTGCTGCCTTGTCCTCGCTGCTGCTCATCTCAGCCATATGGTGGACGAAAAATCCACCTAATTTCCAGTTCAAACTTAATTTACGGTGGGTTTATCCCTATTTGGTCCTGTTCCAGGCTTGCCCATTATGTCCCATTGCAGCAGCATGTCAGGGCCTCTTTTCCCATCCTTGCGTGGATGCTGGGGAGGGGCCCAGCTCTGACTGCCAGTGGCACGGAGGGTCGGCGGCTGTGTGAGACCCCTCTAAGCCCGGTCTTGGCTCTGGCTCCTGCGCGGGTGAGTCAGCCCGGCGCTGGCTCGGCGCTGAGCGGGGCTGGCCCAGCCCGGCTTACCTAACGCCGCAGGAATGCCTGGCTCAGCGGGGCTCCGCTCCGACCCCGGGCGTGCTGCGAGCCGCCTTTGTGGCCTCGGGCAGCGGCCGCGCTTGGGAAAGCCGGGAAAAGGCTGCGCAGACCCAGATCTGTGCCCTGCGAGAGACTCCTCAAAGTGGGACCCGCAAAGCCTCCCAAAAGCGCCTGCCTGGAGTAGGATCTGTTTATGTCATCCCTGCTGGGCCCAGCTGTAAGGACATAAACTCCTGTTTGTTTGAGGGCAGTGGGGATTTTCCTTGGCATTTCACGCTGGCCCCAGTGTCTCCCCTGGCTGGGTGCGAATGGATGAACCCACCAAACTGCTTCTCCCCTGCTGCCCTCGCTGGGGAGAGGCGCCCTGGGTTCACCCTTGTCCCTGAGCCCGGGCTCTGCAGCTGCTCAGGGTGAGGTGGTGGCTCATGGGCTTGGCTCCGGGTTCACTCCTGTTTGTGACAGCAATGACATCCGTGTGATCTGTGTCTGCAGGTGGTAACACCGAGTCACTCTATGTTGAGGCTCCCACTCCTACTGTTGGTGAAAATTCCATAGGAAGGTGCTTTTCATAGCAAACCACCCGATTTTGTGCCCTGCTTCCTTTAGCAAAGCTCCAGTTTGGATTCACAGGTTCTCTGGTGGGAAAAACAGCTGGGAATGCTCACCTGGGCAAAACTTTCCCTGTACAATTGTCCTACAAACGAAATGATCACCAGCACTGATGGTCTCTCAGTGCCATGCTGCATTCCCCGTGCCATAACGGCTCCCGAGCGCTCTGTGGATGTGAATTATTTAAGCCTCACTGTGGTCCTTGGAGCACAGGAAGGCGTTGAGCCTCCGACAATGGAAAACAGGGATGGGAGAAGAAACGGGAAGAAAGGGGGAGGCTCCAGCCCCGACCATTCCTGCTCCCTCTGTTTCACACCCTCTCATCCTTCCAGCTCTGCCTGTTTGCCTGTCACAACAGCCAGAGGGAAACGCTGTGAGTGCTGCAGACGCGGTTTGATCATAATCAGAAACCAACAGCAGGCAGGACCTGTTGTGCGTCTCCAAGACAATGCGCGGGCTCGGCGAGCGCCACGCATGTCGATGAGGCTGGGGAGCTCCCGGCGGGGCCGAGCGGCAGCCGGAGCCAGCGCCGAGAAAGGAGAAGCTGGGGGCAGGCGGGGAGCCGGGGCAGGCTGGCCCAGGGCCGCTTCCCCAGCCCGGGGAGCGGCGGCGGCTGCACACACGGGCGCGCACACGGGCGCGCTGCTCACACGCGCGCACGCTCAGCCCCCCGGTGCAGCTCCTCGCGGCTCTTTGATTCGCCAGGGAGGAAACAAGACCTCGTAGGAGCGGCAGGAGCAGCAGCTGTTGGCAAGATGCGCTGACAAAATTGGACGGGGGGAGAGAGAGGTCTCCGATCGGTTTCGCCGCCTGGGCTGGACCCGCTCCTGGGAGGGGAGCGGCGGAGGAGAGGGAGGAGGATGAGCAGCCCGTCCATCCCCGGGAAGATGGAGGCAAAACCTTTGTTCAACGTGCAGAAGGCTCTGGTGCAGCCTGTGCAGATGTGCATGTTGGATATCCCCCTGAGCGTGCAGGATGACGATGTAAGTCCAGGGCGGGGGAGCTGCTCGGGGCCGCGCTGGGTGCGTGAGGGGCGCTGAGGTGCTGCGACCCCACCCCGGCACCATCCGGGGGTGGTGAACTTCTGGCAAAGTTGACGATGCCAGGAGCTGGCACCGCCTCCAGATGTGACCGTTTCCTCTCTTGAAGCGCTGTGTGTCGAGGCAGACTGTGGCGCTTGCCAAATCCAGGGCACCAAAACGAAAGGAGGGGTTTGGGAAGGGAGGGGAAGCCTCTTTGCGTGGAATAAGAGTCGTGTTGTGGCTCGATGCAAAAGGGAGTGTTTGCTGTGCCTGTCCTGGCTCTGCTGCCCTGGAGGGGGTGTGAAAACCTGGGAGGCAGCTCTTGGTGGCTGCCCTGCCTGGTGTCACCACCCGTGGGCTTCAGTTGCAGCCGCAGGGTTTGCTTCACGATGCAAAAACTGGTGTCGATTGCAGCATTGAGGCAGGGCTTTCGAAAGTAGCTGTAGGGGATTCCTGCTGAGGGCTCCTCTTGCCACCTTAACTCTGCCCCTCACAGAAATGCACCCCGAATCTGACTGTGCAGGAAGGACCCTGGCATAAAGCTACCCAAAATCAGGGGTGACGCTTTTTAGGGCGGGTGGGTGGTGAGCAGTCGGTGTCCCACCTGCGTAAGGGTTTGGGGTGTGATCCAGCTGCTGTTAATATTTGAGGCAAAACTTGCTTTGATTTTTTTTTTTAATTTTTTTTTTTTTGGAGCAGGGAAAGCCCATCTCTTGCTGTATGTGCTCAGGGCGTGTAGTGTCACTGCAGGAGCCTTAAATCTGGATTTTCTCCATGGCCATCAACTGATCTGTCACAATCACTGTTACCTTCTCCTCAGCATTATCCGTGTGCTTAAAGAGGTGAAATGAGAGCACAAAAGGGAGCACTTTCCTGCAGGGCGGTGTGCTGGATCCCTGCAGGGGTGGGGAGCCCCAGCCCAGCAGTCCTGGGTGTCCCTGCAGGGACAGGGGACTTGCAGGGAGCCTCCTATTTTTAGAAACGCCCCGGGGGGCTTTGCCAGCGCCGACGGTGTTGCTGCACTAATGAGGATAATGAGGATACCTGCGACGGCCACTGCGGAGCTGCTGGGGTGTGCCGGGGGTGGGCAGCACGCAGGTGCCTCCTGCAGCATTCCTGGGAAGGAGGGAGGGACGGAGGGAGGGCGGTGGGAGGTGGCTGGAGAGGGGGATGAAGCGGGTGAAGCAGTGCCTGGGTGCTTTATTCTCCTTCAGCTCGATTCCTAAGCAGCAGATTTCTCCAGGCAGGCGATCTCCGTTCCTGCTCAGCAGTGCGACCTGTGCCGGGCTGCCCTGCGGCCGCTGGTGCAGCCAGGGGGATCCTCAGGGTTTACCTGATACAGGTGGAGGCTTCCCTGCCTCCCTCCCAGCGCTGGGCATCGGCTGGGACCGGGCACGGGGTCCCTGAGTCACTCAGGGACTTCTTACTTATCATATTCCTGGGTTTCAGCAGAAAAGAGAGTTTTTAAGGGGGCTGTGCAATATTTTGATGCTGGGGTTTTTTTATTACTTGGGTTTTTAACAATTCCTACGAGCCCCCTGGAGGCTGCTGGGTGGCAGCCAGTGCTGGCAGTGTCACAGTGAGGCAGCAGCTGGTAACTGGCACACCAGGGTGTCCCCAGACCTCAGGTCATGGCTGGGGCATTAGCGAGGGACAGGAGAGGTTAGGGCTTCCCTGTGGAAACTCAAACTGCCAGAGGGTCACGCTGGGGTCTCCAGCATCCCCTTTTTCACATTTCCCAGCGGGTCTCACATCTCCCAGCTCTGGGCTCACTGGTGCTTTCACCCCCTGCCCTCTCCTGCACTGGGCAGAGCGGGATGAACCCCCATGGGTGAGCCCTGTCTGGCAGCACCCGTGAGCAGGAGGTGGATCAGGGTCTCCCTGCTCTGTGTCTGTGCCTCTCCATGCTCATGCCCCCTGTCTGAGGCTCAATTTCCATTCCTGGAAAGAGGGGGCACAGTGGGTCCCATCGCTGGAAGCTGCTGCACAACACAGGTGGGGAAATGCCAGCAGGGAAATCCTGAATGGCGTTTTTGTCTGTGGGGTGATGAGGAAACTCCTCTTTCAGAGCTGAAATCTTCCCCCAGCCAGGCAGGGTTTGGTGTCTCACACCCACCTGCAGGTCCCTGCTCATCTCCCGCCGTCGCTTCCCGGTCTGCGTGGGCAGCAGGGAGGGAGCAGTGCTGGCATTTCCCCCTCTATTTCAGGGCTTTAATTTCTATTTCAGGCTCATTACTTTCCTTTCTTCTTGGAGGCGGCACAGGCAAGTTGGGGAAAGTTTAGGGGCTGCATTACCTGGGGCTCCTCTGCAGGATCCTGTCTGTCAGTGTCCCTCACACCTGGGCCAGCCCCGTGGGAAGGCCTGGCTTGAAAAATGGGCTTTCCTCCTGCTGCAAATCCACTCACTGAACACACAGCTGACCTTTCCCAGGCTGCATTCCCAGGGACCAAAGCTTTGACTTCAAAAAGGAGCGAGGCAAGGCCCAGGTTGGGGACACCCCACAAAAACATGAACCTCTGGCTCAAGTCTCTTCTCCCAGGGCAGCAACACTGTTGGGCCAACATCTCATATTCCTGTTGTTCAGGGAAACTGCTCTGCCCCAGCAATGGACTGGGTCTCCTTTGAGGGACGTTTCACCAGCTGGCAGTGGAGCACTGGAGGTGCTCATGCCCACGTTCAGCGGGTGGCCAGCTGGAAGGGGAACATCCCCTGCAGGTTACCCTGGAGGTTCTCGTTTCTACCTCCCTTGGTGGCTTTCAGTGGGGTTGTCAATCCCCCCCTTTCATAATTCAGCCACAGCAGTTGCAAAATTGCCGGGGCTGCCTCTTTTGCTGTGATGGGGAGGGATTTCCAAAGCATTGCTAATAAAAGAGCAACAGTCCCTATGCCTGGGAGGTGGGGAAATCAATGAGCAGGCTGTTGCAAGTGATATAACGGCTTTTTGTGGCATCTCAGGCACTTCCCCTGACATGATGGAGCTTTATGGCTCTCTGTTTGTCAACTTAATCGGCGACATCCCCTCCCTTGCCAGCGAGAGCCCGCGGGGCTGGGCGGGAGCGGTGAGCCCGTGTCCCGGGCGGTGGGAGCTGCTGCCCGCTCCCGGCGCATCCCTCCTGCCTTGCTGGCTCGCTCCACCCGCGGTTGGGCATCCCAGGGAATGCCAGGCTGATGCCACGCGGCGCTCACAGCCTTGTGTCGTGAGGGAAAGCGCTGGGAAAACGGGAAAACCTCCCCCGCTGCAGCGTCCGGCAGGTCAGGGAAGAGCAGCACAGCCCCAGCACCGCTCTGTCCGAGCTGGACACCGAGTGAAGCCCTGCAGGGTGAGAAGAAATCAGGGGCAAATCTCATTGTCCAGCTTAGGCACTTGCATCCTCCACGGCCTGTCCGGGCCGTCCTCCCATCTTTGCCGACTTCCTTTCCCCTCTGCGATGTCCTAGTAAGTGCAGTCGGTCTGACTTCAAAGTGGTTAGCAAGTATTTTCCACTCCAGTGAGCTAATTAGTTAAATTACATTTCACATGCTAATTTATTCCTCTAATATTATTTTTTTTTCCCGCTCAGCACGCTGAAATACAGGAGAAGATAAAAGCTTGGTTTGACCTTAGGCTCAGAGGAGCTGGAGATGGGGACAAATGATTAGTTCCCAGGTTTGCTGTAGCACGGGCTCATTCCCTGCCGCATTTGAGACCTCATATTCGGTGGAGTTTGAAGAGTTTTAGCTGCCTGCAACCCGGGCATCCTGGCTGAAACGTCGTCCTCCGGCACACAGAAAGAAAACTTTGACACCAGCAGTAATGAGCTGCTAATTCACGGCTTCGTTGCTCCTGCCCGCAGCAGCGGTATCACCTTGGAGCGCTGCATAAAGAGCCAATTAATCCTTGCGGGACTGGGTGGGAAGGGTGTTACTTCCCCCATCCCGGCTGGAAAGGCTTTAACTGGGAGTCAAGCGGGGCCAGGGAGCTGATGCTGGTGTCAGTCCCAGGTTGCAGCTGGAAAGGCTTTAACTGGGGGTGAAACAGGGACAGGGAATTGCTGCTGGTGTCCCATCCCAGGTTGAAGTCGGGGTGAAGTGACAGCTGCCAACGGCCCCGTGGTGAATCAAAGTCTGCCGTGCCTGTATCAAAGGCTGGTTCTTTTCCACTGCATGCATATGGTAGATGTTATCAGAGGGAGGAGCCGAAAATGAGCTCTAGGGCCATTTCCTGACCACAGTTTCAGGCAAAAACAGCAAATCCCTCCATCCCTGCTCTTGGCCAAATTCTCCTTTTCCCTCAGGCAAATCACTGCTTTGTTCCTTTGGAGATAATGAGGAACTGTGGAAAAAGACTCCCAGATTTAATTCTCACCCGTAAGGGCAGAGATTTAGGAGCACGCTGCAAAGTCTTGGGATTTCTGGGAACTGCCCTGGCAAGGCTGAGGACTGAGCTCATCCCGCACCATTCGTGCTCTGAAATCCATGCAGCGCTGAGGGGCGTCCCTGCAGCCCCCGGGCTGTGTGTGACCCCCCTGCTCATCTGTGCCTCCGTGTGCCTGTCCCAGCGCTGGGGGAGGGCGTCAAAGCTCTGCCCCACCTGAGCCCCACCAGACGCACGTGTGAACAGGTGAGGCCGTGGACACCCTGCTTTGTCCTCTGGCTGATGCTGTCCCGGGAGCTTTAGGGGTGGTGGCAGTCCCTGTTTCCAGCCCTGGGCGAGACTTCGGAGAGGGAAGGGTTGGTGTGATGGCTGAGTCCTTACACTGGTTTAAAAGGGATGGGGCTTTTTAAACCATCCCTTTTTTGGGGATGGTTTTAAAAAAATCATCCCAAAAAGGGATGTAGCTGCTGCTTGGGTCACTGGTGCTAAAACATCTGGAATCTTCACCTGTGCCTGTGTTCCCACACTAAATAAACATGTGAAATGCAGCCCTGGAAGTGCCAGGCCAGTAATCCCAGGCTTACTACAAATAAGCAGAATGGTTGATACAGACAAGACCTGCTGAGGTAGAACGAGAGCACAGACCTCTGGAGCCTCATCTGACACAGCTCCCTGGGGCACAGCCTGTCTTGGGGCTTGTGCTGGCCAAGGGCTTGTCATGATTGCCTGAGCTCTGTCACCTCTGGGACAAGCTGTTTGCAGGTTTTGAGATGCCTGGTGCTCGCCAAATGTCTGTGCCTTGCCCGTGTGTGGCCGCACCAGTGGGTCTGTGGTGGTCACCTCACATGTGCCACAGCTCCATGTGCTCACTGCGGGGTCTGGAGCTGCCCGACCAACTCTCACTGCTGCCCTGGCAGAGTTACTGGTGCAATTAAAGCCGTGCTAATTGTCTGTGGAGCAGAAGGAGACGATGTTTCCAGTAATTGTTCGGTTGTTCTATTTTCAGTGTATTTTTCCAAGTGGCCTGGCTGGGCCTGTGCTTGCAAGAAAACGAGGTAAAATACCCTGTGCCACATCCTCAGTAGCTAAACCCTCTGATTTTGGTGGCGTTACAACCCGTCCCTAGCTAAGAACGTGATGTTCAAGGTGACCTCCCAGAGGGTTTCTCTGCTTCTTTGCTCACCCTCCCCATCCTTCAGCACCAACTTCTCTGTCTGGAGCTTGAGGGCAATGTGAGAATTTGCTCCTCGCGCAGCTTTGACTCTGCAGACGTGCCTCCCCCGGAGGTACAAGCTCTGCCTCTTGCACTTTCCCTCTCTCCAGTGAAACGGGATCTCTTCCCTGCGCTTTCAGCTCTCTCTCTCACTCTCTGCTCTCAGTTTCCATCCCGACGATCCCGTGGGATGGGCAGAGCCTCTCTGGCGGCTCGGGGCAGCTGCACAGCGCGGTGCCCGTGTGCTGCTGGCAGGAGCCGGCTCATCCCTGCCCCCGGGGCTGGGCACCCTGACTCGCGGCAGATCGGCCCCGGAGCAGCTGCCTCCTGCCAGTTTGATTCAAGAAGGGCCCCGTCAGTGCAATTTGCTGTCATCTGTCACCGTGCATCGGGCTCAGGGCAGCGCCTGCAGAAGCAGCTGTTGCAGGAGTGTGCCCTGAGCGCTGCCAGCGCCGCCCGCTGCCCACGTGTGTTCAAATAAGGCAAATCCACTGTGCTGACTGCTCTGGCACGGCCCAGCACAGGCTGTTCGCTGCTTTGGGACTTTGCCGGAGCACGGGGATTATTTCTATCCTGCCCTCCCCAAGCAGGGGTGCTGAGTTGGGGGTGTGGGTGTTGTGGCTCCGTCCCCTCCTCTGCACAGCCTCCCATTGCAGGTCCTGCAGGCGGGGCAGGGACAAGGCTGCCATCACTACAGCCCTTGATTTGGAGTGTGCCAGCTGCAAACACAGGGGAAATGGAGGGTTTGCCCCATTCACAGCCCTTTACACACCACCAGAGCCCGGGTGTAACCCCGGGCATCTCCCATCCAGGGACTCCATCCGAGATGACCCTATTTAATTACCCCGTGATTCAAGGAGCCCTGGGGCTGAGACAGCTGTGAGTGGAACTCTGATTGCTCCTGCCACGCCTTGAGCTGGACCCTGCCTGGCCTGGGATGTGGCTGCCACCACCACGGAGGCAGCGGCACCGCTCCTCGCTGACAGGAGCCGTGCTCTTGTGGCCCGGGGTGAAACCTCCCCCTGTCACACACAGCAGCTGCACGGCTGCTCCTCGGGCAGCACCGACGAGCCCCGGGGCTCTGGAGGATCCCCTGCCCCTCACCGGTGTCCCCGCACAGCAGAGAGCAGCTTGCTTTTGTTAAGCACAGATGGGCACCACTGCTGTATCCAGACAGGGCTGGGTTTGGCCATGGGAGATTCAAACACTGCTGAGAAGCGCCCCTGCAGGGAGCCCTGTGCTGGAACTGCTCCATTTGGTCACTGCTGGCTGTTAAATGCTGTTGAGATGCAAAGAGCACCTCTGGTTTCAGTGCAACTGCTCCTGAGGAGGTCAAACACTACAGGGAGGGTGCAGAGCCAGATGCAGCTTGGTGTTGGCCCTTTATGGACCTGGAGTTCATGGAAGAACTTCGTGGTATCGACACTGCTGGAAGGATTGGCTCCACTGCCCCAGGAGTTGGTTCTGCCCAGCTCCTCCTGCCTGCCCCATCATATGACAATGGTGCAACAGGACAGGCAGGGCTGCTGGTTCAGTTGGGGCAGAACTTGTGATATTTGGTATTTTTAACTCCTGGCTCCTGGAGTCATGTGTTGGCATCACTCGTGGTGTCTGGAGAGGGCAGCACATGGTGCACCCCAGTGTTGTGGGCCAGAGCTCAGGCTTTGGGGCACCACCTCCATGCAGATGCTGGTGAAGGTCTGACTTTAAGAACCTCAAAGGTTGTTTGCATCCAAAATCTGATTTGTTGATTTTGTCTTGTGTCACCTCTGTGCAGGCATCTCCTCAGCCCTGTGTCCTCACTCCTCCTCCTCTCCCTGGGTGTGCTGGGGCTGCAGCAGCTTTTGGCAGCAGGACATTGGGTTTTTCTTCCTCTTGACAGCCCAGCAGTGGGAAATACCCAATCCTGTCCTGCTGACAGCTGCCTTTGTAATTCCTGTGCTGTGATCCCCCAAAGGACAGCTGTGAGCATCAGGCCCTTCACCTGGAGACACTGAGGAGCTGTTTGGGGGGACAAGGCTGGCTCGGGTGTGACAATCTTGGTGGTGTCTGGCTGTGATGTTGGTGACAGGGAAATGCAGCACTGAGCCGAGATGAGGGGGGTTCCTCTCCTGCCTGCCAGGAAAGAAGCACCCAAAAATCTCCCTTAATAACCCCTTTCTGCTCATCCTTCTCCCTTTTGCCTCAAGGATGTGCATTGCTCTGAGAGTCAGGAGTTTTTCTTTCATCACAGTGCCCTCCCCACACTTCTCCTTCCCGTGCTGGGAACTGAGTGTGAGTTAGAAACTGCAACCCAGTGAGGAAGGAGGGGAAACTTGGTTTGTGGCACCAGAGCCCGGGCTGACCGAGCAGAGCAGCTGGGAGGCACTTCTGGGGGCTCTGGGGGACAGAGCTGAGGGCAGGGGAAGCAGGATGGAGGAGCTGTTCCAGCCCTGTGGGGTCTGGCAGTGTCGTGATCATGGCTCGGGGAGCCCCTGGCCAGGGGGATCCCACCTGGGCAGCCCTGGAGCTGTCTGGAGGCAGGAAATGGAGACTAATCCCTCCCCACCCTGCTGTGTGCAGAGCAAGAGGGACTCAAAAGCAGCTGAAAATCCCGGATTTCCCTTTATGTTTGGCGGAGAGGGATGCGGGAAGCACAGGGGAGGAGACAGACAACTTAAGTGGGGGCAGCTCCACCTTTTCCCAACCCACAGCTCCACAGCCCCTGGGGGGACCTGACCCTCCCGGCCCTCCCCAGTTACTTTGGGGTCAGTTGAAGACCCGGCTGCTGCTGGCAGTCCAGCTGGCCACAGAATGGCACCAGACCCCATTGGAGACCTGTGGCACACTTCCATTCCCAGGGCCCCTCGAGTGCCAGTTGTGCCCTGGCACACCCGCCCGGGGAAGTCACCTTGTAAAAGGTGACTCTCAGCCGGGGCTGGGGCAAGGAGGGGCAAAGGGAAGCTCCCCGGGGGTTTGGCTGTTGTCAGAGATGACTCAGTGCATGCCCTGGCTGGGTGGCACCGTCTGTGCCTCCGTGTTATGTGCCCACGTGTCACGGAAACCCTGACACTGCTCCGGACCCGCGTGGCACGAGTGGCACTGGGTAATGAACCATCCACACGGGTCTGATCTTCACTGCTGAGGTCAAAAAAGTCACCCTGTGGTGGTGCTGGCAGCTCAGGAACGGATGGATCAGGCCATGCACTCTGTGCCACGGGAGGCAAAGAGGGGAGGAGCTCCTCAGGGCCCCACTGCTGCAGAAACTCTGGGTGAGACCCTCGGGGAGCAGCTTGTTCCACTCACCCTCTGCTCCCTGACCCTCCTGCAAGAGCTTGGGTCGTGTTTCCTCACTGTTTTTGCTGCAGTTAGGGAAGCCAGAAAGAGTTTAAAATCTAATTTCCTACCAAAATCAGGCTAATGCTGTCACAGTGTCCCTCTGCCTGTGCCCTCTCTCCCCAGATGACTTCTGAACCCTCTGACCTGCGTGGTGCAGATCTGGCTGAGGGCTTGCAGAAAATTAAGTCTATGCAGAGATGATGAAATGCGATGGTTGAGAGGAGGGAAAGAATCTTGTAAATGCCCCAAAACATCTGTAGCATGAGTTCATGTATTATTAGACACCAGCAAATCCACGTGGGAGATGCTTCGTACAAACACTTAACCACAAAAACATTTTCATTCTCGGTTTGTACATTTTTAGGCACCAAAAACAGTCTCGAGACACAAAACCATAGGAAGCAACACAAGTAGTTTCAGTGCTCATGGGATAACCTTTTATTTTAATAAAACCTGAAATTCTTTTGGCACTCAACGTGATTCCCAGAGCCAAGACGTGAAGGAAAAACAACATAAATCACGGACTGGAAAGTAAAAAGTTGGGAGGGTCAGCAGCACTGTGGCCGGACTCAGCCGTGGTGTGACTTGGTGGCACTTGATGAGTTTGTTGATATTTCTGCCACTGTAACTGAGGGACAAACCTGGCCCTCGGCCACTGGCATACAGTATTGTTTGGGATAACGCTGCTCCTCCGTGCCAAAACCCCCACGACAAAAAGAGTTCTGCTGGCCATGGAGAGAGGCCCTGGAATAACTTCCCCCGCTAAAACAATGCGGAGCGGAAACCTTTCAAAGTGGTAATCACCAAAGGGAAAATAATTTTTTTTAAACATCCTTTGTCTGAGCGCCTAACAATACCTGGGAGTACTGAAAGACTTTTCCAATTCTTAATTGACTTTTCAGCCATGTCACTGTTTGTTTCAGCTCTGCAATAGGCGGCTCGGGGCTGGGCAGCGAAACTTTCCCTTTCCAGCTCTTGCCAGCCCCTTTTCCTGACTCTCACGTGGCCAGCACCAGTAAGTGTGTGCTCAGGCTGTTAGAGCAGAATGTTTTCATGTCCACTCACTGCATCCCTGCCCAGCCCGTGGTGAATTTGGCCCAGCTGACTTGGCAGTGTCAGCACCAGGGCGCGCTGGCTGCTGCTGCAGCTGCCGGAGGTCTCTGCTGCTGCTGCTCCTCCTGCAGCTCCTCTCCCCCATCCCTGCGGCTGTTCCCGGCCCTCTGGCTCCTCTCTTGGCTGCTCACTTTCGATCACATCAGCTCTTCACTCTGCTGGAGCCTGGCTCCAAGGTTTCACTCCTCGCTTCAGATCAAGTCAGGTTTCCTGCAGCTTCCTGACGCGTCTGGGTTTTGGTTTGTGCTTTCCCTGACGTCCGTGCGGTCAAAGGAGATACAGGACCATTGTTGGAACATCCTTTTCATATCCCCTCTTAAGGGCCTTTGTTCCTGTTTAGCTGGGTTTCTTATTTTCAGTAATCTCAGTTATTTATTGGTGTTATTAACGTGTGTGGAACACTTTGCTGTTGCTTTGTTTATTCCCACGGTCTGGCATTTAAATCTGTTCCACCTTATTCCTATACTGGGATAACTTTGTGCAAATCTGTTTTATTTCCCTACCTGTATCTCTTCAGATAAACTCAGCACATTGCAACCTGTTTGGCTCCATTTTTAAGCTGGCTTTCGGATATAATTTAATCTTGTGCAAGGTATCAACTCCATGTGCTTCTTCCCTGTGCATCACCTTTCTCTTGGACTTCTCAGCAGCTCCGTGGCATCATTCCCTTCCCCTACGTGTGTCCAGGCACGTCCTTCCAGCAGCAGGGCAATGAATGGTGCTGTTCAGGTGCAGGGAGCTGAGTCTGAGCCTGCTGGGGTGGTGACACAGATGCCAGCCTGCATCTCTGTCCCCAGGGAGAACATGGGGTCAGGGCACGTCCCAGGTGCTTGGTGCTGCCCTGCACCTGCTGTCACCTGGGCAGAGGGCAGGGGGAGCCTCTCCTGGCCTTCCCTAGCCCAGCAGAGCCAGGGGGAGTAAAGCTGGGGTAAAGCTGCCCTGCTGCTCTCCTGGCTGGAGCGTGGGACGCGCAGGTGAGCTGGGTGTTCCTGTCCCTGCAGCAGCACAGCCCAGCAGGGAGGGCACAGGTGGGAGCAGGGCTGGAGCCTGGGCTGGGCTAGGAGCTGAGGAGGAGGAAGAGCTGCCCTGCCAAGCCAAGTTTCTCTGTTATCCACTGGGATTTCTCCGTGGATCGGTTGCCAGAGCCTCTCGTTTCTGGGACTCTCCTTTTACACGATTCAGCTGAACGTGTCATTCTGGCTGGTTGTCGTGGGTGGAAAATTGTACTGCCTGCCCTTGGATGTGTTTTTGAAAGGTGAGCAGAGCCAGAGCTTTGCTCTGTTCTGTATCCACCCAGGTGGTGGATGTGTGTTTCCAATATAAAATGAAACCTCACTGTTTCATTTAATTTTTCTGGCAGATGAGAAGGAACAGCTTGATTTCAGAAATGAGTTTCCCTTATCTTCAGGGGCTACACCTATTCCCAACTTTTCCCTGCGAACTTTTGTGGCTCCATAACCTTTCCCCTCCTTTCCACCAGTGGTTTTCCTTTCTCTGGCAGTTCTGTAGAGAAGCCAAGCAAGCAAGGATGGAAATTACAATAACGGAGCACCTGGGAGGCTTGAACTCGCCACACACTGATTGCTAAGCAACAGGGAGAAATGTTTTTCCTGTTTTTCTTTTGGTTGCAAGCACCTTAGGTGGCATTTGTTAAAAGGGCTGACTGAAACATTCTGGCAGAAAGGTGATAGGGAGATAAAAGCGGCCTTTAAAGACAAACAGCTCAAGAAATAATGGTCCTCAGCAGAGGAGCTCTGGTGTGTCTGCAGCGTGTCAGGCTGCAGCAGCTTAATCCCTGCTGAACTCTGCACTTCGGGGCGTGGAGAGCCACGTGGAGAAAGGGAAAACGCTGCCACCAGCAGCTGCAGCTTCCTGCCGGTGTGGGGACGGTCCCGAGCAAAACTCACTGGGTGTCTTGTGATCCCTCCTGGAACAGCGAGCGCGGGATGAGCTTTGGTCCCGGCATCCCCCTGCCTGCAGCGCCCTGCAAAACGCCCTGAGGTCCCTTGGTGCTTTTCACACCTTGGGCACTGCTGTCTCCAGCTTTTTGGGCACATTTTGATATTATCAGCTGTATCTTGCCTCTTATTTTTCTGAGTATTTTCTTCTTTGCTGCGAAGGAATCCAGGTGCCTGCCTGGAGTGTGCTCTGGTCACTTCTTTGTGAGAAAGTGGCGTGATCTCCCCCCACCTCACATGTTGGCCTTGCTCTGATGAGCTTTTAGAGGTCAGAAAGTTTGGAGAACAGAGATTTGTATTGTTGTTTCCTGCCCTAATGGAAGCTACTCGAATAGAGAAGGTTCTGGGGCAATCTTAGCATCCCAGTGCATCAAGTGTCTTCAAGAGAGCTGGGGAAGGACTTTGGACAAGGGTCTGGAGTGACAGGACAAGGGGGAATGGCTTTAAAATGAAAGAGAGTGGATTTAGATATGTGGAAGAAATGTTCCCTGTGAGGGTGGTGAGGCCCTGGCACAGGTTTTCCAGGGAAGCTGTGGCTGCCCCATCCCTGGAAACATTCCAGCCAGGCTGGATGGAGCTTGGAGCAGCCTGGGACAGTGGAAGGTGTCCCTGCCCATGAACAAGATGACCTTTAAGGTCCCTTTCAACCCAAACCCGTTGTAATCTAAAAAACCCAACCCCCACAAATATCTGTGACTCTTCTACGGCCAAGGGGGTGATGGAGGAGAAATATTCCTGCAAGCTCTTGAGTCTCCAAGGCTTGTGGAATAATTGCTGAGCTTCAGGAGCCGGCAGCCTCGGCAGGAGCTGCCGTAGCCCAGCTGTGCACAGGGGCTGCAGGAAATGAAACACAGAAGAGCTGGATGGAGCCTTTGAGATCCTGATTGCCCGAGGATTTGCTGTGCTTCCTCTGCTAGGAGCTGACAGTAATTAGGGGCTTGCCTGGCCGTGTTAATGCTTGGCGTGGAGGGGAGCTGTGCTCCTGAATTAACCCCGCTCCGCATCAGTGGCTGCCCATGGGGGGCCGAGGGGAGCAGGGGGTGCTGCAGCTGGGGAAAGGCTGTCCCTGGCACGAGGGGCACAAAGGGCAGGAGAGCCCGAGCCAGCCTTCCTCCCCGCCAGCACAAAGAGTTCACAGTGCCTGATCTGTCAAAAATGGCCCTGAGAAACGCCCAAAACCTGGGGGCAGAGTGATCCAGCTGCCCTGGAGCTGGAATGCTCGGCAGGGAATCTCCTAAAATCCGTGCCTGCTGCAAGCTGTGGCAAGTGGTGGGTGGCTTTCATCTAAAATCTGGTTAAATCAGGGCACTCATCACGCTGAGAGTGAGAGTTGGGTCTGTCAGGGTCTGAGGTCTGTTAGTGCCCAAATTTGGGGGGACCCAACCTCACATCTCTGTACAGATTGTTTGAACAAAGCACTGACATCGTTTTCCCTTCTTGCACAAGATTTCCCCTTCATCCTGAAGTGGTAGAGATAGTTCTGGTTGTTTACTGTTGGATTATTATTGTTATTATTATTTATAAAATAACCTCCCAGCTGAGCCTGGGCAGTGAGAACAGAAGTATTTTCCAATTAAAATTGGAAAGCCCAAAAACTTTTGATCTAGCACATAATGCCTAACCTTCAGTTAGTAGTTCTTGTAACAGGGTAGCACTTTTCCTCCAAAAAGCCTTAAGAACAGCCAGAAAAAGGGCTTCCCCAGCTGCACAATAGCAGGAAGTGCTGAGGGCTCCATGTCAGAGCCTGACACAGACTCGCCTTGTGAGCTGGTGCCAGAGCTTGGGACAGAGGCTGGATAATGTTGCAACTCCCACATAAAGCAGCCCAGTTCCCCTCAGAGGCTGCTGGTTTGGCTCCTGGGTCCCTCGCTGGTCCAACAGTGGAAGCTGGAGGTGTGTGATGCTCCAGAGGGGCTCAGTGAGAGGTGCTGAGGGTGATTCCTGCCTTCTCTGCTCGGGGCTGAGAGCAGCTCTTGGCAGCTCTTGGCATCGGTCCTGCTGTGGTTTCACTGAGGCTCAAAGAGAATTCGGGTTTGTCGGGGTGGTGGCAGTGCCCTGGGGGAGGTGGCAGTGCCCTGGGGGTGGTGGCAGTGCCCTGGGGGTGGTGGCAGCAGCTGGTGCCAGGCAGGAGCAGCTCCTGTGGAAGTGTTTGTGAGCCCTGCTTTGGGGTGGGCAGCCTCGCCTGATGGAAACAAAACCCCACAGCAACACTGAGCACAGGAACCGGGTCACTGCGAGTTTTGCCCTGTAGGAAATAGGCTGGAAAGCCCCACTCAGCAGCAGAGCAGGGAGATGGAAGCAAAGGAGGGCTGGAGGAGGTAACTGAGGGAATGCTCAGACACCATGTGCTGAGGGGAGACAACTTGGGGTCCAGGCTGAGCCCAGTTATTAACTGAGGTCTGAATCTGCAGGTCCTGCAGGTCCTGACTGTAACAGATTGACCCAAATTGATTCCCAAACAAAAAAGAAATGGCTTCAAGTTTCCAAAAGCTTCTCTGTGTTACCCTCTCCACGTTATTGACCATGCAGGAAAGGCTGGAGACTGCGGCAGAGGAGCAGAGCTGCTCCAGTATTGGCAGCGTGGGTTTGTGTTTATCCAGCCAAGAGCTGATTTCAGAGTGGTGGAAAGACAAAAACTGATGGATTTCCCACATCACCCAATTCCTGGGCCTGCCAGAGTCGATGGGACATTTACAGATGACATCAAAAAGCTCAGTGTGTTGTGAAAAGTTTCTTGCTGAGTTTGCCAAGTGCACATTGACAGTATATTTTTTTAATGAGTCACTCAAGCATTGATCGTTTTCTTAAATCCCTGAAGTCACGTGCGTGTCAATTAATCACATTTTGCAACAACTTCTAGACCTTCAAGGGTGCCAGAAGGAAACCTGAGGGTGTGATCCTGCCTGTTCCCTTTCAGCTGTGTGCTTAGAGGCAAATTAGAAGCCCTGAAAAATTATTTGTTTTGAATCTCATGGTTTTCAAGAGCCTTGCCCCTGACGGCTGAGTGCTTGGGGTTAGCTACGGAGAGCAAACATCCTGAACTTGGGCTCCTGACCCCGCTTTGAGTGTTTTGCTTTTCAGACCCAGAAGGTTCCCAAGAGAGGAGAAAGGAAACTGACTGGCTATTTTTAAACCCCTGCAGTTGCCTTCCTGCCTTATATTATTTATTATCCATTATCAGAAGTGTTTTTCCCCTGAAACCATCTTTAGTGGTCAACCGAGGGATGGTGAAAATTGCCCATCAAACAGAGCTGCATCTTTCTGCAGAGGTCAGACGGAGCTGGAGGCTCTGGGAGGGCTTTGCCAGCTGAAAATGAGTGGTGCTGTTGTTTGTTGTGTGCACTTGGGCGGTGCCAAGCGATTCCAGGGGTGGGCTGTGATTACTCTGCCCTAAGACAAAGCAAAGCAGAGTCTCCCTCCCAAATATTTCACAGCCCAGAGAGGCAACCCTGATTTCTGCTAGAAAACAGGTCCCTGCCTCTGGTTTCAGCACGTCCTGAGCAAAGTGATGCACAGCACTGACTTTCACAACACATCTTGTAGTGCCACGTGGTTCCTGCGTGACGTGTCAGTGGGGCTGGGGACACCTGTGCCCTGAGCAGCATCACATCCCTCTGCAGTGGGGAGAGCTCCAGTGGCCCACCTGGCACTGCAGGGTGACCTGGGCATGGATCAGGGCTGCATCTCTGAGCTAAAAACGTGTATTGCCCGCAGAGATGTGGGGCTGCCATGGGCAGCGCAAGGCCCTGCTGCTGGGCTGGGTCCCCATTCCCAGCGTGTCCAGGAAATCCCCTTTGACCTCTTTGGCTCCAGATAAAGCAGGACAATAGCCCACGTTGTCCTGGCTCATCCTTCTGCCTGGTAAACTTTCCAGTTTGAAGCCTATCACAGCCTGGCAGCCTTGTTAATCCCTTCCTGCCCGGGCAGGAGCTGCTGGTGCCCTGGGCAGAGCTGGACGTGTGAGCCTTGGCTCCATGTCCTCGCTGGAAATAAAGCTGCAGGGCTGCAAGGCCCTGGGAGGCCGATGTTATTTCAGCTGCAGAAGGAGCTGAGGCATGAAAGTCCAGGTTTTGGTGGTGTCAGCAGCCCGGACCCTGTGATGCAGTTTCTCAGCAGTGTGTGGGGAGGGAAGGGGAAGGGCAGGGGAGGGCTGGAGCGCGCTGTGCTCGGCGCAGGGGGCTGATGAACCACAAACACTTTTGCCCGTTTCTCTCGGCCTCTGAAAACAAAATTATGTCGCGGGGGTTCTCTAAAGTGGGATCTGCAGCCCTGCTGTCCCCCAGGCTCGTTTTGCTTTCCCAGAGTCCCTGCTGGGGCGAGAGCAGGTGCCCTGGTCCCTAACCCCCCCTTGGCCTGTGCATGGGGGGCCTGGCACGGTCACTTCATCTCGCAGGGGACACTGCCTGCTGTCCCCGCGGGGCTGTGACCGTGTCAGGCCATAAAGCCCAGCTGCGGCCAGCGAGGGGCTGAGCTCAGGGGCTGAGCTAATGCTCGGATGAAAACACGCGCTGACGATATTCACGCGCTCGCAATTAACACCTTTTCTTTGGCTTAGCGGCGTGTGAAGCCCGGGCGCTTCGCGATCACCTGGCGACACAAAGATCCTCTCCCGGAGGAGGAGAGTCTCCTCACCTGTGCGACTTTGCTCCCTCCCATCGATAGT